>JAADWT010000331.1:0-23419 GCA_023336285.1 Pythium grandisporangium
CCCCCCCCCCCCCCTCCCTGTCATTCTCTAACAAGAGGTCATGCCCCCGCACAACACAGACCTACCTGCCCAATCTCGCCACTCTTGTAGAGGAAGTTGTCATCGTAGGTCTTGTGGGTCTCCAGAATCGTCGGCAGTTGCGCTGTATCATCGTCACGCCACCGCACCAGGGCCATCACACGCCAAACAACAAGGCACATATCAGAAAATGAGCAGAAACAATCCTTAAGGCCATGGAGCGTGGTGGCGGCGGTCATTGTTGCATAGTCAAGTTGGATGGGGGGAGATGCTACGCTGCCTCCCCACACTGTGTGCATCCCATGAAGCTCGTACCAATCTTGGCGGAGTACTGCTTGCCATTGACCACCATCGTGAAGTGCTTGTTGTCGGCTACCGAGCGAGTACGAATCACAAAAGCGCGCAACATCCGGCTCATCAATACCAGGATGGCAGTATTACTGTACCGCAGCAGGATCGAGAGAGAGAGAGCGGGCACGTACCGCCAGCGATCATCTCGACCTTGTGGCTGCCGTCGCCATTGGCGATCGCGGCGCGCACCTCCACGGCCAGGTGCTTGGGCAATTGGAGCAGGTATTGGTCCATCGCTGCCGCTCTCTGGTCATTATGAGCCCAGCTACTCAAAAAACCCGCATCGGCACTGTGGCGTGGGTTCGGGTGGGTGGGTTTTGTTTCAAACCCATGTTCCATCCACGGGTGGGTTCATTCGTGTCCGACAGACCCGCCGCCCGCCCGTGATGTGGACCACTCCACTCGCTACCTTTTCGCCGCTATTGCCCTCTAGGACCACCTGCAAGGGAGATGATGAAGACGGAGATGAAGAGTGCTGCTGTTGGTGCTGTTGTTGCTGTTGTTGCTGCTGTCTCTCAGCGACGGCCTCGCGCAGCATCTTGCAGCCGCGCAGTGTGATCTCGTTGTAAGACAGGTCCACGAACCGCAGCGACGTCTGTGTGATGAGACTCTTTGCCAGCGCGGCCACCACGTGGTCCGACTTGAGCGCTGTACTGGTCTATTGCATACTCAGCCATATTCCCAGTAAGAACTCGCTTCACACAGCGGCGGCCAACGCCATCCATCCAACGCATGGAGCTGCCACCGTACCATGTTCAGCCGACGCAGCGTCGTGTTTTCCGCCAGTGCCTCCGCCACCGCCATCGCACCATCTGCCGGATCCATCGCACAATGGCTCTAATACCAAGCATCCCAGTTGATCACCACCACCACCGCATCATTAGTACCAGTGTAACAGCTGCAACAGTACAGCGACGACTTCTCACCACATCGAGGCTGCGAAGCGCACTATTTGTGACGCGTAGCAGCGCTGCCAGCGCCAGCGCGACGGCACGGCTTCCACACGGTAACGCGTCCTGCAGGCCGAGCGTCTGCAGCGTAGCATGCGTCGCCACGGCTTGCAGCATCTCTACGCTGGATCGCTCATCCATATGGTTGTCGCTATACTGCAGCACCCGTAGCCCACGATTCCCCGTCAGTCCACGTGCAATGCTACCATGCCCCACACTAGAGAACGCATTGGCGGCCAGGTCGAGATGCAGGAGCGTGGCTGTCGTGCGCAGCACATGGCCCACGTGGCCTGCGGCCTCGTCCGAGATACCCGTGTTGGCCAGCAGTAGTGTCGTCAGCGTCGTATTATACGGTGGTTCCTTGGCTGGCCCCACAGGTGGAAGAAGCATTGGCTTTTTCGTTGGCTGGGCCCTACTCATGCCCATGTTTGAGGGCGCCTCGGACTGCCTGCGCTGAGCGATCAGGTGCTTGATGCGCTCGTGTTCGCTCTGCCCCTGTGGTGCCAAGGCACGGATGAGCTCGGTGCCCCTCGTATCCCCCAGCTTGTTGTGTGTGAGCCGGAGCTCCTGCAGTACGGTGTTGGTGCGGAGTGCCTGGCCGAGCCATGCATGGATGCCATCGCTCCCGATGCGGTTGTGCATGAGGTCAAGCACGAGCAATGAGGCGTGGTGCGCAAGCGCCGAGGCCAGCAGCGTGGAGCCAAAGGCCGAGATGGCGTTGTAACTCAGAATGAGCACGCGCAGGCAGGCGTTGGTGGGCAGCGCATCGGCGAGGAGCCGAATGTCGGTGTCCTGCAGCTGATTCCCGCTCAGCGACAGCGTCGTCACGAAGCACTACTAGGAACACATTCACCCGGGTAAAAGGTGGAGGAATTGAAAGCCAGGCGACGCGATCAAAACATGGGCGAGCTATGAACAGAGAGGGACATACAGGACCACACACACTCCACCACTCCACGGGGGGTTGGGGAGAAAGAGAACGTACGTTGCCCGTGAGCCCACGGCTGAGGCGATCGACGTCGCGGTGGTCCAGGAAGCAGCCACGAACGTCCACGACCAGCGGTCTGCCCGGCTTGTGGGCCTGCTGAAGCTCACGCGCGCGCCTTGCGGACCACGTGGCCCTGGTGACCTGTTGTGCTTCGTCGTCGTCGCCACTATCGGTCTCACTGTTGTTGTCGTCGTCTCGTGGGTCTTCTTCTTCGTCGTCGTCGTCATCGTTGAGGTCCACCAGGTTGGTCGTCGCTGGAAGCAAGGAGGTCCCCACCAGATTGCCCTATAGAGTTGGCGCCACATAGCAGGCAGCGGCGACAATGACTCCTTGCATCCGTTAAAAGAAAAGAGAGAAGAAGGATGGCATTGGAAATTGGATTCTCTATCTATCTGCCGTACCTCTGCATCGCGAGAGACGTTCCCGCTCTGCTCATCAATTAGTAAGTTTTTTTCCCTCCAAAACCGCGTATGGTCAATCAGCGTCGATGGTCATCGAGATCGATCGAAACGAGAAAGTCAAACAGATACCAAGATTCACGTACACTCATGTAGGCCATTCCTGCCGCATGCGCGCAGATGAGCACGCCATCGGTGGCTCTCATGGTCACGTATGTGACCTACAAGGGAGTCAGTCAGACAGACAATCCGTCAGGTCTGTGCATCTCTGCGCTGGAATTTCCCAAGGCATGGTCATGTCGCTCTCTCTCTCTCTACATCAATACCTCGCCAAAGCATGTGCGAATCCTAGCTCGTGGCGCGATTCCGCTGACCCACGACTTCGTATGGAGGTCCATGTAGAGCAGGTCGCGTGTTGCCAACACAGCCACAGCCGCGTCGATAGCTACATGCACAAAACCCCCAGAAGAAGAGAAAATTACGGTGGCATGAGATGCTAAACCATACCATTCACCAGTGCCCTACACACGCCGCAAGAGGAAATACGCAAAGATGTAGTACACACACTCCCGCATGGCGTCGTGCATGGTCGAGGTCCTGCCCACGAGCGCTGCTTGCTCCATTACGCTTTGCTTTTGTTGGCTTGACTGTGTGATCCAAAGGATGTATGGAGTCTATGTTGGTCGGCAGTCAGTCGTACAGGCGTCTTTTACACTTGCTGTATATTTGGCGGCGTGGGCATGTCTGAACGATTGCAACAGCAGCAAATATGCATTCGATGCCATTCAATGCCGCGTTCCCACGTGTGATATATCCATAGTTCGAGCAAACAAAACGAGGTGTTGTGTTCCCATGCAAGGATCTGTATTTGAATGCATAGACATCTACGTACAGTGCAGTATAGACGTGTGGGATTCATCTATCAAGCTGGCAGGAAACCAGCCAAGGTCGTCGTCATGGCCACGAGCTAGCAGACCCCTCCATTTCTCACCACCCCTCGTTATGGAAGGTGTGCCATTCATTTTACCATGGTCCTTCGTAAGGTTTAGTGCGTACCCTCACGCCAGTGCTCCACCAGGGTCTTGAAAATGCCGTCCGACTTCTTTTGCAACGCAGCGGGCGTATCAAACTCGGCCACTCCACCCTTCTCCATCACGAGGATGCGGTCCGCGTCCAGGATGGTATTGATGCGGTGCGCAATGGTCAAGCACGTGCACTCCCTAAACTCTTCGCGAATGCTTTGCTGGATCTTGCGGTCCGTCTCCGTGTCGATCGACGCTGTGGCTTCATCCATAAGAATGATGCGCGAGCGCTTGAGCAGGGCACGCGCAATGCAAATCAGCTGGCGCTCACCCACACTGAAGTTCGTGCCACGCTCATCCACGCGGCCATCCAGAGCCGTGACTGCGTTGCCCAAGTGCGCGCGACGAAGGGAGGTCCAAATTTGTTCGTCCGTGTACTGATCAAATGGGTCAACATTGCTGCGCACACTGCCCGAGAAGAGTACAGGGTCTTGCGGGATGATCGAAATTTTGCCACGCAACTCATGCAGCCCAACCGTGCTAATGTTGATGCCGTCTACAATAATGGAACCACCGTCAAGTTCCACGAGCCGCATCAACGCCACCACCAGACTGCTTTTCCCCGCGCCCGTGCGCCCCACAATGCCAACCTTTTCTTGTGGCTTGATCGAGAGCGTCAGGTTACGAAGAACTCGCGGCAAACCCGGGCGGTAGCGCAAGTTCACATTCTGGAACACAATCTCACCACGCGACGGCCACTCCCGATCAGTGGGTAGCTTGCCAACGCTGGTCAATGGCGCTTCAGACTCCAATTCGGTGTAGTTCTTGATACGCTCGACCGACACCATTTGCGTCTGCAACTGACTAAGCATGCGTACGGACCAGTTCAGGGACTGCGTCATACTGAATGCGTATGACAACGAGACACCGGCCAGACCCGCAAACTTCGTGCCCTGACCAGCTTCCGTTTCATGCGCGAGCACTGCCGACAGTGCAGCAAATGACGCCACCAAAGTACCGGCAAATTCGAGACGCAGTGCCAACCAGCAGTTGACGGAAAAATTTAAAAAGTACGCGCGCTGGTTGCGATCCAGGAGCTGTTCATTTCGGTGCGAAAAGTTGCCTTCGGCACGGTACGCTCGAATCGTGGGCAATCCATCCAATGTCTCTGAGAGCAGAGCAAACACAGGCGAACGACTGATTGAATCCAGACGCTGCAATTCACGCGATGTCTTGATAAAATACCGCTGTGACACGTAGTAACCAAACATGACCGGCACGAGGATCACCATAAACATTGGTGTCACGTACGAGATGGTGACGATCGTGAAGATGACGCTCGTGAGCGTGTTAAAAAGCTGGCTCCATGTAGCCGGGATCCCTTCGTCCACCGTATATACGTCCTTGGACAGGCGGTTCACGATACGACCAATTGGGGTCGTATCAAAGAACGCTGTCGGTGCACGCAGCACGCTAGCCAACAATCGGTGGAACAGGATCTTGCTCGCATGCAACCCACGAATATACGTGGCGACGGCTCGAATGTATAATACCACAGCGTACGCCACGTTGAGTGCGACAAACACGTAAAGGTAAAACATTTGCGAATCCTTGTGCTCCTCCGCATTTTCCGACCAATACGAGAGCCATACCGTAGAAGCCACGTTGGTGCTTTGTACAACAATGAAAATGGCAATCACGTATAGACCCGCCCAGATGCCACCAAACGCGTTGATCCAAACCTTGTACACCTCCCATTTGACATCCCCAATCGAGCGATCCTCGTCCACGAGCAGTTGGCCCTCCACGGCTTCTCCATCGTGAGTAATATCACTTCGCACTGACGACGTCCGCGAGCGAATGATGGCCTGGTGAGAGTCCAACTCCTCGTCCGACTCAGACTCCGATACCAGCTCAGCTTCCATCTCTTCGATCGACTCTCCTTGATCGTGCTCCTTGTACTTCGCCACGAGGTCCGTGAGCACACCGTTGCGAGCCATTACCTGATCATACGTTCCCTGTTCCACAATAGCTCCATGCTCAAGCACAATCACACTGTCACACTGGTTCAAAAACGTCAAGCCGTGTGTCACCAAAATCACGAGCTTGTCCTTAAGCTTCTCCTTGATGCATTGCGTGAAAATGTCGTGCCCCACGTGACTATCCACCGCGGAGAGAATATCATCCAGGATGTACACGTCGGCATCCTGGTACACAGCACGAGCGATAGCCACACGCGTGCGCTGACCACCACTGAGGTTGATACCCTTTTCACCAATCTCCGTGAGGTCTCCGCCAGGCAGGATCGCCAAATCCTTCTTGAGCGCACTCACACGCACGGCCTCATCGTAACGTGCACGATCAAAAGGTGCACCAAACGTAATGTTGTCCTTGACCGTCGCGTTCTGAATGAATGGCTGCTGGGACACATACGCGACCGAGCCACGCACGGCGACCGAACCACGGGAGCACTTGGCATCACCCAAGACACCGCTGAGCAGCGTCGATTTGCCCGCACCCACGTGACCCACGATCGCACAGAGATCCCCCGAGTGCATGGACAGAGAGATGTTGCGAAGCACAGCAGTATCCATCGACCTGTCATCGTCGACCGTTAGATGGCTCGCACTCATCGACATATCAACGCTACTTCCGCGCTGCGACTCGGATTGCGAATCCAGCGACTGCAACGCCGAGTCATCGACCTTCTGGTCGCTCTGGGCATCAGCGTCATCGGCGGTTGTCTCCCACGTAAAGTCGGCATCGTCGATGCGCACAGCCACCTGGGTCAGGTCACCCGCACCAACAGATTCACGCTCTTCCTCCACAAAGTAGTCACGCAGACGCTCGACACTGACACTGGCCTCCACGATGGAGTTGAGCACCTGCGGGAGCATAAAGAGCGGAAACCGCAGGATATTGAACAGCGCCAGACTCGTGAGCGCCGTGCCCACGTCCAGTGTGTTGCCCAGCAGCACATACGTCAGGAACGACACGACCGTGACCATGGACGGGATGGCCGAGAACAGCGTAATCGAACCCGAGCGTGCATAGATATACGTCTCCAGCTTTTTGAGCTCATCGTTCCGGAACTGCATGACGCGACGCGTGAACGAGTTCTCCCAGGCCTGCAGCTTGATCACCTTCATGCCCGAGAGCACTTCGTGGCAAATTTTGATCCGTTCATCCTTGACGTTCATGAGCCGCAGCTGCAGGCGGCGCATCAGCTTGGAGATGGCAGCCGTCACGGGCAGCATGAGCAGGATCACGGCCACGCCGGCAAACGTGGCTACCCCGATCTGGCGCCAGAGCAAGAAGCACGACACCGTGATCTGGAACGTCGAGTACCAGAGGCTGTTGATGTACTGCGTGAGTTCCTGCAGGCGCTGCGCGTCAATCGACATGAGGTTGGTGATCTCGCCCGTCGTCTTCTTCTGGCGCGCGGCCGCCGAGAGCACGAGCGATTTGCGGTACACGGCCGTACAGACCGCGCTTCGCACGCGCATGCCTGTTTCAAAGCAGTAGAAGAAGTAGTTCCGCAGCGTGAATGACTGCACGACGCCCGAGACAAACACAATCAGTGCGTACTGCAGGCCCCGTGAGAGCGGTGCCTCTGGGTCCTGCAAAAACGCAATGATGAGCTTGATCATCATGGGCCCAACAAACTGCAACGAGTCGTGCACGAGCTTGAGCACGGCGGCCTGCAGCACCTGACCGCCAAACGTGCGCGCCAGCACCCACGCCAGACTCGCGGCCTGAGCCTTCTTCCGCACCTCGGCACTCCACTGCGCCCAGAAGAGCTCACCCACGGCATGAGCGCGGTTGTCCGGGTCCAATTGGTAGAGGTCTTCCTGTTCCAACGGGCGCTCGGCGCCGAGCTTCATGAGGGGGTTGATCCACGTGAACAGCACGGCGGCGCCGATGCCCTTGAACTGCTTGGGCCAGCGGTCACCCAGTCCCTGCGTGGGCGTGGATGTGGGCGTGGCCATGGCCATGGCGGTGGCGCCCCCCTCCGCCAGCTTGGCGGCGAACGCATCGGCATCAAGGAGTGGCTTCTTCTCCTCCTTGGACGATGGCGCGGCGCGGAAACCCATGGCGGCAACGACCGTACAACGTTCGTGCTAGCGTTTGTTGGCGTTCGTTGGCGTTGGCGCTGACGCTGGCGCTGGCGTTGGTGTTAGTGTTGGCGTTGGCGTGCGGACTGCAAGCCTAAACGCGCAATGAATGACCCGCGAAGCCGGTTGATGACCCCGCAAACGGTCACCGCTTGCGGGGTCATCAACCGGTGGTGGGTGGGTGGGTCATGAGTTGCAACCGGGTCAGTGACTGACAACGTACTGTATTAGGGTGATGATTACACATCATGACACACCACACAGAGTATGCGGGCGGGCGTGGAGCCGGTTGAACGGGAACGACAACGCATTTGTATTCGTTCATCGACAGCATTGAATTGCAGAGTTGGCGCCGATGAGATACAGGGCCGCGTTGGACAAGATACAGCACTATCATGCACACAGGTACTTTGGTTTATAAAGGGTCCTGAGGGGGTGCGGCGCCTCTTCATATGAAATAAATGGCAGGGAGAAAACGTTTCCGTCTTTCACACCAAGGAAAGACCGTTCATGCGTGTTAAATACTGTATTTTTAGCCTTGGTTACATGTATTCACAGAGCGCTGCAGCCACATTGTGGAGGCGTTTGGAGCTGGCAAAATGGGACAGCAGCATCGTATCAGTGACTTTGATCATTGGCTTGGCATTGTGGTGAAGAAGCAATCGCGTGATTAGGTCATTGTCGTCCTTGTTGGAGATGACGTGGATCAACAGCGGTGTTTGCTTCCGGTCATTCACCGCGTTCACGAATGCACCAGCTTTGAGAAGGTAGTACAGGATGCGATCGGCGTTTCCTGTCATCGCATTAGCTGCGTAATGGAGTGCTTGGTTTCCTCGGCTATCGGACTGGCGCATTAACTCGGGTTGGGCCTTGATGATCGATTGCACTGCCATTATATCACCCTTGCGAACAGCTTCGTGTAAAATGTTGCGACCATATTTCAAGGTCGCTTTAGACGCAGGTGAAGAGGACGGCTTGCCTTTCGTAGGCATGTCTGGTCGCTGCCGCAGCGGTTCAAGCACAACATGCCCTGTCTTGGTCGAGGTCCCTACATCATTTTGAGCCGACGTTAGCACCGATTCATCTCGCCCGTCGTTGCTGCTTGTAGCTGGACAATCGTCATCCTTCACCCTCAAACTCGAGGAGAGTGTCGTGAGTTCCGTATCGTAGCTATCCTTGGATTGGCGCGCTGACGCAGGAGACCTCTCGGTTATCGTGGTTAGCTTGGAGGCGTATTTGATGTGACGCATTGCTGCTGACAAGGCTGATATAGGAATGGCACTGGATGCGCGGCGGAGCTCTGCCCTGCATTTGATGCTCACGCATTGTTGGGAGTCCCAAGCATTTGGTGAGACAAAGTAACGTTTCGTATTGTTGTAGAGATGACCAGGTGGTGTTGGCGCCCCAGCTCAACACACTTTGATTGGCTTCGCGCGAATGTGTCTGTGCCAACAGAACGGTTGGTTGCATGGATGGAAACTGCATAATCCGATATAGTGTCGTTTACCCAGCACGACGTTTGGGAAGTCGTGTATATTAAGTTCACATTAACTCCTTCAAAACACGATGCATGTGCACTTTCCGGATACATATGACATTCTAGCAAGCCAGCTGATCATGGGGAGTGACTCATAAAATCCAGGAAGATGCCAAATGCGAGAGAGAAAGAGAAGCCAGGTCTATTTACGTTATTTACGGATAATCTAGTGAATAGCAGTCTGGTGTGGTGTTTGCTATTACATACCGCTGAAGCCACCTCAGAGCGGGGGATCTGGCGGCGTTGCGATGTCCTCTCCGAACGGTGCGTATGGCTTCCAATAGACGGGGGCGTGGCTGCGAAGGTTCTCCATTGCGACCGCCGTCATAGGAAAATACCAAATGCACGGTCTGCTTATTCCATTCACCGTTATTATATGATACCGAAAGCTATTAATGCAACCCCCGATTTTCATGAGCTGGTTGCTCAAATGATATCCACCGTAGCCCCTTCCAGAGCACAGATTACCATTATTGATATGGACCATCCACACATGACGCATCGATGTTGGTTGGCTATCTGAGCAGTTCGATGCGCGAAACCCGACCGAACTGACTAAGCAGCAGTACATCCCAAAACCGCAGAATATGACATGTTTTGCGGGATGTAGGCGTGAATTCGAGGCTGCGTGGTGAATGGAACCCCCCATGACGCAGCCTCGCATCACTTTCGCGTCTTCTTTCCAAAAACTTGCCCTTGCGTGCGGTCTCGGGTGGCAGTTTTGTTGCAGTTATTTTGAGACAAATCCGAGTGAAACCTAGAAACGCCCAAGCGACCTTGCACTTGAAACAAACGAGCGGTCTCTGTCAAGGTCGCATGGGTCAGAGTGACTTCTTCCGCTAGCCACTTGGATACACTGTGCTGGCATCTTGCTGGCCGATACATGCAAAGCTGCGTCCACTCGTCTGCTAGTGCCACAAGAGATTTCATCAGGGGATCCGTCTCCACTCATCTTTTCGTCGCCCTTTTGTACTCTACCGCCCATCTGATTGTTCCGATTTTAATCCAATGGCTTCACCCACGTCAGTGCAGACCCATCAACAGATTGCCCGCGAAGGATACTCCCACTCATACATCACACGGTATACAGAGAGGGAATACAAGAGTATAAAACACCATGATTACACAATGCAAAACATGGCGTACTTGAAGCGAGCAGTGGGTTGGCGTTTTATATCCCATCCCTCCCTCCGCGCCCTCGTCCCCCATATGAACGATGGCATGGCGGGGTTCCAGTTGTTCCTGGCAGCCTGTCGGCAGCTCACAAGTGAATTTGCGGCCCAAGTCGCTGGCGCCAACGCCAACGCCAACGCCAACGCCAACACCAGCACCAACACCCCCTCCGCGGTGGGTGGTTGAAGTTGCCGTAAGTTTTGCGCACGCGACCTACATTCCGTGCTTCCACAGCGTTTTTCTTCTCGATGCCAGCGGTCATGCCGCTATCGCCGACGCATGGCGATGCGCATGAAGACGAGGGAGCGGCGCTGCGTACGAGCTATGTGGCCGTGCCGCCCACGCCGACCTCGCAGGCCTCGACAGATCCCGTGCTCCACAAGGCGGCGGGTCAAGGCCAACGCGGGAAACGCAGCCTCGTCGACCAGTATGCGCAGGAGCCGCCGTTCCGAGCCCGCGAGAGCCCGCTGCATACGGCATCATTACTGTCCATTCTGTCCACGCATTGGCTGCAGCCGCTGGTCTCGCTGGGCGCGCGCAAGATCCTCGAGCAGGAGGACATTTGGCGCGTGTGCCCCACCGACACGTGTGACGCGCTGGAGCCTCGCTTCCAGGAGGCGTATGCGCGCTCCGTGCTGCCGACGCCCACATCGTCTCGTTTCCGCCAGCGGTGGATGTCTCGCTTTGCCATGGCACTGCTGCGCACGTTTGCGCGCGAGATTGCAATCGTGTTTGCCAACTACATTGTCTACATCGCTGCCATGGTGTTGCAGCCTTACGTAGCGCAGGCCATGCTCGACTACCTCAACGAGCGCGAGAACGTGTTCCACATCTCGAGCGGGATGGTCCTCGTCGTGCTAATGGCGGTGGTGTCTTTCGTCGGAGTCACGTGCCTCAATTTTGGCTTCTTTTTGTCGTCCCGGATTGGTGCCAACATGCGGTCGGTGGTGATGGACGCGGTCTACCAAAAGGCGTTGCGGTTGTCCTCTGTGGCGCGCCACTCGTACACCACGGGCGAGATCGTCACCCTCATGAGTGTGGACACGGAACGCATTTTCAACGCCATGATCTCGGGTCCGTGGCTACTCGTGGCGCCCTTGGCATTCGTGATCACTATCGCACTCGTGGCCACTCTCTTTGATGTGTTTTCGGCACTCGCGGGTGGTATTCTTCTAGTCGCAGTGCTTTTCACATCGGTCAAACTCGCGGATCGCATTGGGGACGTGCAAGGTGAGCTGTTGCATGTCGTTGAAGAACGGGTCAAGGTAACATCGGAGGCTCTTCAGGGGATCCGGGTGATGAAGTTTTACGCATGGGAAGAATCACTCGCGCTTCGTGTGGAGAAGATCCGCGCTGTTGAAGTGGCACTTTATCGACGTTTCCATTTTCTTAATATTGTCAACACCACGCTGTTGTTTCTGACCCCAGTACTGCTTGGTGCAGTGATTCTCGGGGTTTATGTGGCAATTGAAGGATCATTGACCGTTACTGAGGCATTCACGATGATCGCGATGGTGAATATCAGTCGGCTTGCCGTGAGTTTGTTCCCGCTGGCAATCGCGTCTGTTTCGCAGGCTCGTATTGCATTTGGTCGGATTGACGTCTACATGGCCAGTGATGAACTCTTGACCAAGGCGATTTGTTCTAGTGAGCTTGCACCCAATGCAGGTGTAGCATCCTCCTCCTCTCACCAGGATATCCAAAACGATGCTGCCAGGGGCAGTATTTCGGTGAGGAATGCCAACTTTGCGTGGTCGATCGTGGGCGGAAATGATGACTCGGTCGGTGGAATAGGGAAGAAGAGTATTCCTGATGTGATTGTCGTCAGAGATTCTGTTTCCGTCCCAGCTGAAGCTGTGGTGACGTCAATCGTGACAGAGGTGCAGGAGTCGTTTGCTCTCGAGGGTGTGAATATTGAAATCGATGCAGGCGAGCTCGTGATGATCGTGGGAATGGTTGGCTCAGGCAAGACGAGCTTGTTGAATGCACTGCTGGGAGAGATGGTTCGTCTCTCGGGTGAGTGTGATGTCCAAGGTTGTATATCGTATGTGAGTCAAGAGGCATGGATCCGAAACGCTTCAGTCAAGGATAATATCCTTTTTGAGACTCCCTTCGATGCCATGCTTTACGAGCAAGTGCTCGAGGCGACACAGCTCGCTCTCGATCTGCATGCCTTACCAAACGGAGATCAGACAGAAATCGGAGAGCGTGGAATCAACTTGAGCGGCGGTCAAAAGGCTCGGGTCAGTGTTGCGAGAGCCATGTACCAACGAAATTATGATATTCTCGTTCTTGACGATCCTCTCAGTGCTGTGGATCCTCACGTTGCTCATGCAATTTTCAACGAATGCGTTATGGGTCTCGCCAAGGAAAAAACACGTCTGCTAGTGCTTAACAGTCACTATGATTTGCTTTCGCGAGCTGACAAAATTCTCGTGGTGCAGCATGGTCGTATCGTCGCTGATGGTACATACCTCGAAGTCTTGGCGCAATTCCCTGACCTTGTTAGTCATGGAGAAGCGGTTACC
Organism: Pythium grandisporangium; assembly: GCA_023336285.1. Classification (NCBI taxonomy): domain Eukaryota; phylum Oomycota; class Peronosporomycetes; order Pythiales; family Pythiaceae; genus Pythium; species Pythium grandisporangium. The sequence continues at coordinate 13,081 of JAADWT010000331.1, forward strand.
AAGCGTGAATTGGATATCATAGATGAACACGAGGACGAAGATGTTGAATGTGTGAAGGCGCATAACGCAGCCCACGCCGCCGCTGCCTCTACCGCTATCGTTCCCGAAGTTGCAGTACCTGTTGCGTCTACTGTGACAAGCATGGGTGATGGTGATCCAACGGAAGTTAAAAATAGCGGCGTTGATTCTAATCACTCGGCGCGACTTATTCAAGAGGAAGATCGTGTCAAGGGTCGTGTGAGTGGGAAGACATATCGGACATACTTCGATGAGACAGGGTACAATGGTATCCTAGTCGTTGTGGTTATTCTTGTGGTGTACTCGTCAGCACAGGGACTCCGTATCGCTGCAGATTGGTGGCAAGGATATTGGGCAAAGCAGATGCCCCGCAAAGGAGTCGACTTGAGTTATTCAGACACATGGTACGCTTTGTGGTACTTCGGCTTCATCATCATGTGCGCAGTGGTTACTTTTGCACGTGGCCTCTTGCTCATGGAGGCATGCATGCGTACTGCCAAGAATCTTCATGACGAACTTTTCCGTCGTGTTTTGGCCGCACCTGTCAATCGATATTTTGATATTACTCCTGTCGGGCGCATTCTGAATCGATTTTCGAATGATCTTGACCAAGTGGACGCCAATCTGCCATTGCAGTACCAGAACCTCTTCCAAGCATTTGTTGTTTTCGTTGGGTGTCTCGTGGTTTGTGGATTAGCTTCATTCTGGGTCGCACTTTCGTACATCCCGATGTTGGCGATTTTTGCTGTCACTGGATTGTATTTCAAGCGGACATCTCGTGAAATTAAACGATTGGAGGGCATTACCCGCACACCGATCTTCAACCTCTTCGGAGAATCCCTCAATGGACTGCATACGATTCGAGCATTCAATATGCAGGATGCCTTTACTCGCATCAACAAATCCGCTGTCGATGATAACGCTAGCTACTACTTCACGTATTGGGCTGCTGGGCGATGGCTTGCAATTCGACTCGACTGGCTTTCGGTCGCTGTTATTTTCGTGGTATCGCTTTACCTGATTCTCTCGAAGGGCTCGATTGAGCCGATTGTGGCTGGTATCTCCATCACATATTCTCTCATGCTCACGTCTATGGTTCAGTGGTGTGTGCGAGCTGTGGATATGACAGATAACGCTATGACAAGTGTGGAACGCTTACTTCACTTTCGCGATATTCCTGTGGAGGCTGATGACGAGCTCTGCGTATCTATGAATCCCGAGGTGTGGCCATCGCGAGGTGCCATTCAATTTCAGAGTCTTTGCCTGAAGTATCGTCCCGAGCTACCTCTTGTGCTTCGTGGTGTTAGTATGAATATTGCCGGTGGCGAAAAGGTCGGCATCTGTGGGCGCACGGGTGCAGGAAAAAGTTCACTAATGATCGCACTTTTCCGAATTTGTGAGTTTGAAAGCGGTGCCGTGCAGATCGACGGTGTAGATATCTCACACATAAAGTTAAAGGCGCTTCGACGTGCGTTGGCTATCATCCCACAAGATCCAGTGCTCTACAGTGGTTCCTTGCGCGAGAATCTCGATCCATTTGGCGACTACAGTGACACCGCAATTTGGGATGTTCTTAAGCAAGTGCATCTTGCTGAAGCTGTGACAAAATGGGGTGCTGGCCTTGAGTTTGTCGTGTCTGAACGCGGGGACAATCTCTCAGTGGGACAGCGACAGTTGCTTTGCATCGGCCGAGCTCTGCTTAAGGATAGCAAGGTTGTTGTACTGGATGAAGCCACCGCCAATGTGGATACAGCAACCGACAACCTGATTCAAGTGACAATCCGTGAAACGTTCCGTGACAAGACGGTTCTCATTATTGCGCACCGCATCAACACGATCCTGCATTGCAACCAAATCGCGGTCATGGACGCGGGCCAAGTGGCGGAATTTGGCCCACCCAATGAGCTGCTGAGCCAGCCAAATTCGATTTTCTCCTCGCTCGCAAAGCGCTCCAATCATCCGCACGGGGAAAGCTCATGACCCGTAGAATTGCGTTACGATCGCGTACAGACAGGAAACACACGTAAGGCTGAACATGTGCATTTCAATGACAAAGGATTGATTCAACTGACTCGTCTTTCGTCTTCATCATTACAACAGATAAATAGATACGGCCATTCAACCTGTGACTTAAGACTCAAGTCACGTTAACGGTTGTTCAGCGCAGAAACTCTTCGTAGCCTTCCAGCCCCGTACTGTAGAGCTCTCGCCCGATTGCGCGGTCACGTTGATGTTCTTGCTGACGCTGCAGCTTGCGCTGACTTGACGACATCATTGATTTCGATTGTTGTTGTTGCTGCTGCTGTGGTTGTGCCTTGCGCTTGCGCTGGCGACGCTCCAGCGCGGACGCCGGTGTATGCGTCACACGCGCCGCACCAGCACCGGGCATCCCCAGCCCCGCCCGATCATTCTTGAGCACTGTAGCGATTGGTGTGACGCGTCCGTCACTTCGCGCTCCCAGGCCCGTGTTCTCCTGCCATCCCATGCCCTTGAGAAGTTGGTACCCTCGATTCGACTCAGGCAGCCACACTGGAAGACCGCATCGAAACAAGATCAATCATCAGGTTTTTGACAAACAAAAGCTAGGTAACTGAACACGTCGCCAAAAGCAAAGCAAGAGGAGAATACCGCTATTCCACAAGGGGCGCGTGCTGGCTTACCTTTGCGCAGTGCTGGCGCTCGCGTAGCTGCCAGCAAGTGCGCCGTGGATTTGTCGTGTGCCGACACGCTCGTCTCGTTCACGTACACTTGGCATGCCGAGCAAAAGTACATGGTGGATGTACAGTAATGATCGCAACGGTGGTAACGACGAGCTCTATTGGCGATGGTGACGGGTGTGCGCGTTGGTGGTGATCTTGCAGAATGCGTCTGCGATGGCGGGCATGGAGGACTCGAAGAATGAAAACAAGCCTGCGGACGATTGCTTCGAAACAAGGTCGTCCTCGTTGGTGCGCGTCACGCGGTTTTCTACCAATCAATGTGGGTCAAAGCAAGGGCTGCAACGATTTGATTGGCTTGATTAATCTGATTCCATGGTTCGGCAAACTTCGAGCTAATAGTGATTGGTCGATGGATAACCTGCGATCATTCTCGTTGTATCCGTTAGCGAATGTGCAGCACACTATCGCCGCAGCGGCGCGCAGCATTTCTCGACGATGGGGTAGACCTGCTCCAGGGTATACGGGCGCTGGAACACGATGACGAGGAAACCAAACGGCACGCGCTCCACGATCAATCCGGCATGTTGACCCCTGGCCACGGCGCAGATGGTTGTGAAGCTAGCTGCTACCACGCGAAACACCGTGTCTCCTACTGTCAACACGGTCGGATCGTGCATGGACTGCGGCTGCGGTTGTGGCTTATGTTCGTTCGTAATGGCGGTGGTAGTGGCAGTATGTGGGTCGTCAGTAGTCGTTGTAGTCAGCTCCTGCATGGCGCGTCGTGTGATCTGGTCGAATGAGCGTCGGTATTGCCCGACATCACCATCTCTCTCGCGCTCCTGCCCCTCTCCCTGGAAGCACCCATCGGCGTACTCGATCACGTCCTTATTATTGACCGCGCGCACGCCGCTGTACATGCACTCATACTCATCCAGTCGCAGCGTACGGCGCATAAATGCCTGCCAGCTTCGTGCATGACGACTCATAGCGGCGGAACACAATGTGGAGCTCAAAACCGCCCATGAATGGCGCCAACAGGGAGGATGGCCACGGGGCTAGTATTTAAACAGGGGGTACTATTTACGAGCCGAAAAGGCTACTGCAACAGCCCCAGGGTAGCGAGCAGGGCGGTAAAGGCAACTGGTGTTGGGTCCTGCTTGTAGCGCCGCGTTTGCATACGCTGATGCTTGACATCCCACGAGATACCATGGCGTTGACATAGCGCGGTCAGGCGTGGTGAGCTCAAAAACTGTGGCGACAGGAAGATATTAACAGCGTCAGACGAATGGACGAGAGTTTGAAGGCAGAACAAGAACAAGAAATGAACAAAGTCATTCGATACCTGGCACAACTGGGTCACGTTCTTGGGCTTGCCCGACGTTTGCGTGCATTTCTCAAAGTCGATGAATGTGCATCGCCACTGCCGCATGCTCGTGAATGTGGAGGTGCCTGACGTAGACGATACCGGCTCCAGTGCCTGGGCATCATGATGCACGAGGATATGGCGTGTGGGGTGCGTCATCTCCTCCTTGTTAATCCCCATGGCGTCCATCATAAAACACTTCGCATCACCGTGGACACGGCAACCACGATTCAATCGAAAAGAAGTGTCAGTACCCACTAGACTGTAGGTGAGCAAGCAGCTACAACGAAGGTTACGGCTCAGCCGGTTAAAGCTGACCTGACTCCCTGCAACGGACCTGGCAAAGCGCATCACGGAGCACCCATCGCGCCGTGTCGGGCGTCGCCGCCGTGGCCAGGAACGCCACGATATCGTACCCATCCACGCGCTCGCTCATGAACCACCCGGTACCCGATCGGAGCAGTCGCGCCCCGATCCCCCAACGATTCATCTTCTCCAGCCAGCGCGCCTCCGTCTCGACCCAACAGCCATGAGACCCACTGGACGAGGACGCGCGTGGATCGCCTGCAAACTTGGCCACCACGGGCACGCCGGAACCAATCTGTTCACCCGCGTAGAGGACGCCACGCTTGCCACGCGCAAAGAAGCGCAGCTGCGTCACGAGCTCGGCCACCGCGTGGAATGCGCCACTACTATCGCCACCGCTTTCGCCACCACTACCGTCCGCGCCTCGGATCGCCGTCAGCTCATGGATCTTGTCCGCGTCCAGCTTCCACTGCGTATACCTTATCACCCGTTCATCGACCGACCACCACGCACCACCCCCACCGTAGGGTCAAATGATCCAGACCATGTTAGCTTCGCCGTGCGTGTCGATTGTAGGCTCCACTACCGACAACTGAACTGGCAAATGCGCCGCACGTACCGGGCCAAGTGCGTGCCGGCGGCTGGTGCGGCTGGGTCTGCTTTTGTGTCGCTGTGGGGGGTCTCCGTGGCGCTGGCCTCGGCGCCATTGGTGCTCTGCGATTGGATCGAACCCACGGCCTCGTGTATCACCGACTCCTCCTGTTGCGTGAGGAAGCCACGGAACACATCGCTGCGCGCCACGACCTGCAGTTTCCACATGCTCAATCAATCAATCAATCATTTAATCTCGTTCGCCCAACTGTGACGCGTGAGCCACTCACTGCCGTCACTCCTACATGGCTTCATCCCGCTAAGTTATTACCAAACTAGCCACACACAGGTATTTACTGTTAACCACTTGCATGCTTGGTTTTCCTTGCCGAAATGGATATTCATGGTCATCGTTTCGTTGAGATGTTTTTTTCTTCTTCATCTTCTTCTTCTTTACATGTACAGGTCGAGCAAGAACTTCTTGTAGAGCGTCATGAATTTGGCGATGAAGGCCTCGAAATGAAAGACATCCTTGGAACCACGCTGCATGCGGTGCTCATAGAACGAGGCCCATTGCACGAGTTCGTGCTTGAGGTCGTCATCCAGACGACTCATGAGTTCGCGGCACAACACACGCAAGATCACCTCGGACGGGATGCAGTTGGCCAAGAGCTCATACACCATCTCACGCGCCTTGAGCAGGCTGGACCCATCATTCCACGCATGCATTCAGAACAATCCGGTCAGCAGAGTCAAGACAAATAGGAGGAGTCGCGGCAATAACAATCCAGGACGTGCGTACCCAGCGGGGGACTGTTCCTGCAGCACGACCTTGGCCAAGGCGCAGACGTAGTCTTCCCATGCGGGCAATTGGATCTGCTGATCGGGCGTGAATGGATAGCTGGAGGCATGAACGAGCAGCAGGCAGAAGGAAGAAAAAGCAAAACAAGTCAGTTGGAGGCGTCAAGGAAGAAAAAAAAGCCACGAAGAAGAGGGGGCGCACTTTTGCACACGACACGTCTCCAGCATGAGCAGCGCGCGTCGCAGGTTGCGGTCACTTTTCTCGGCGATCTGGCGACCAAGAGGCGCGCTGTAGGCGAGTCCTTCCTTGGCACACACGCCCTCGAGGATGTGGCAAACCTGATATTACCCAAGCCTCCACCCCCGCGTGAGCACGACAAACAATCACGCCCATCCAAGGACCGCCCAGGCAGGAGGATTATCATGGTGTTCTGTATTCCGTACCTCATCATTGGTCGGTGCGCCAATGCGAATGCCGAGGCATCGGCTGCGCAGTGGGTCGATCACCTTGGACGGGTTATTGCAACACAAGACGAGCCGACACGTAGCCGTATACTTCTCCATCGTGCGACGCAGCGCGTGCTGCGCGTTCTTGCTCAGCCGGTCCACCTCCATCAGCAGCACCACTGCATGAAATAGAGTGAGTGAGTACCCACATACTGCGTTCCTCTTCATCCATCCACCATGTATGGACAAACAGATGGAGGGAGGCATGGAGGGGGAGGGCAAGTATGGACGCACCTTTAAAGTTGCGCGAGGAATTGGCGTCCGCCAAATGGTACTGCGCAATTTCCTTGAGCACCTCCTGCACCACAAGACGGTCATTATTGCCGGCATCCGACGGATTCATCTCGATATGGTAGTTGCTCGCGACCGTCGTAATCTCCACCTTGGTGGAGCGGCCCGGGTGCTGTTGGGGGATGCGTGTGTATGTGAGTGGGCAGGAACGACAACAGCAGCAACACCAAAGCGCAGATAACAAGGCATACGAAACGCACCGCAAATGTCTTGTGCTCGAGGCGCACCTACTCCAGTCACATCATCACCACCAGCAAAAGCCCAAGCACAAGCACAAGCAAGAGCAACGCCCATTCAGTTTATCGTCAGTGAGTCAGTCCGCCAGGTGAGGCGCATCTGGTCCTGTGGATACCAATCACGGCACCTTGAGCGCGCCGTCACCGTAGAGCTCGCGCAGTAGCGCCATGATGCGTGTCTTCTTGCCCGCGCCCGATGGCCCGTAGACGAGCAGGTGCGGCAGATCATCGGAGCGCGCGAGGTTGGCGAGGCGATTGGTCACCTCTGGGTGGTAGTCAAGGTCGGGCAATGCCGTGGGGCGGTACTTGTCCACCCACAGCATGAGTAATGACTGGGATCAGGAATGGCAACGGCGAGCCAATCTTCGTACTTTTTGTAGGCACAGGATGCGCGCCAAATGGAAATGGCGCGCCATGCCATCCGCCGTGCAAACGGACCTGTACCGTATGCACTTTCAATAGAAGGGTGTCATTAGCTCTCTATTTAACGCAGGTACGGTACACGTGGAAGTGGACTGTGTCAAGCGATCGAATAGTGCGCTCGTCGAGTCGATGGGAAAACCACAGGTCGTAGTGAACCACCACCGCGCTGGTGATGGTGGCGAGCAATGATGATGAAGCTCAGTAATGAGAAATCAGCCAAAGGTTTGCGATGCGGTCGACGTTCAGCGGTGATTGTACGCCTCATTGGGAGTGTGTCAGAGTCTCGAGGATGCCTGCTTGATGCCCAGGAAGACTGATGCTTGTGTGCCTGACCAGTCTCGAGGAGAATGTGAGTAATGGACTATGGACTAGGCTTCACTAATAAAAGCACCATCGCAATGGTTTTCTGGATACATCACTGCAACGAACACAAGCGATTTTATTCGTATAGCACAGTAGGAGTCGTAATATATCAGTCAGACAAAACTCATGCACGCTGCGTGTCATTTTAGCCACTGCAGAAGTTTTAACCTCCTAAATTCTAATTTTGCTGTCGTTTACACAAACCAAATTGTATGATTATAAACTGGACTTGAAAAAAGATTGATCTAACGTAACGTAGGCGATAGAGTTGCATTCTGTGTCTTTTGAGGGGGTTTTGGCACGTTACAAATGGCAAGAGCTAAAGTTTTTAAAGTCGTTAATTGACATATTAGCATCCGCTCACCCAGCTTATGAATCGTGAGCCACGATTGGAAGACGGTGAACACGTCAGCTGGGAATCTTGACGTGCTCCATCACGATGCACATCAGATTGCTCGCTTGTGTTTCCTTGGCTTCTGGTACTGTAATACCCCAACGAGAACTCGCTGGAAGTCGCTGGATGCCGTGGCCCTAGGCCATGGCGCCTGGATTCGATTGGCTATTCCATTCCAAGCGAAGCCAATTACCACTTATGAGCCAGGGATGTTTTTCTGACTCGAATGGAGTCAGTCCGACAAAGCCAATGGTCTCCGCTACACATGACTGATACACATGACTCAATTTCACTTTTACTTGCCTTGTGATTCACAAAGCAAACCAAGTGATGATGGAGCTGGAGAGTACTGTAGGCCGGAAATGATTCAGTGCTGGGTTACGGCTACGTTCCCTCCAGTGAATCTGTTCTTGTTTGCTCAAGTGTGATGGACGCTGGGAAATGCCCGTCTCTAACCGAGGTCCTTGGTCTCACGCCCGCGGCCTTCCCAACGAGTACATCGATCCATACAGAAGCTTTGTTTGTGGTTTAAATGTGGGGGATGGAAGGGGGAGGCACTCGTTCGGATCCTCAACTTGGCCAAGGGGAATCCCGAATCCCTTGCACCTTCCCGATTCGTCTTGAGGCTCATCCTCGTCATGGCGGATGGCCGCTCTTTGTCGAAATCATAGAGGGTGAGTGCAACCCAATGTGTTGAGCTTTTCCACTCCACTCGTATGCGCCCGTCATCAAGCACAGGCACAGCCTCGCCTCCTCCTCCTCCTCTTCCTCTGTCCCTCAACTGCTCTCCCATCCGCTCGGCCGTCTCGCGCTCTCTCCTGATCCGTCATTCCGCCATTTGCCTCCTATTTCCAGCACGAGCTATTCGCTTCGCTTGGTGTCTTGAACCCTACCGACCGGGCGGATTCAGCCTACAGCCTTGGCTGTACCGGTGTTACCTTTGCCTCTTGCATCATGGTAGCCTCGCCCGTCACGCTCATCGCCTTTGCGGCCCTGGCTTGTGTTGCCACGCTTCCGTCCACCTCGTCGGAACTGCTCACGGACCTACCGGCGACCAAGGTGGACGACATCACCCCACTCAACCACGCACACCCAGCCTTTGGTGGCCCACTGCGCACGACACCCGAACTACTGCTTGATGACGACAACAAGGAAGCCGGGGGCTTCCACACCATGGAGGCCACGGCCACGGCCTACGACGTGGACCGCCTAGAGCTTTTTTTTGGCGCCTCCATGGAGACGGCCATGGACGTGCTGGCCGTTGATCTACGTCAGGCCCAACTGAGCAAGATCCCGTGGCCCGGGTACTATTGGCCCACGCTACAGGATGGCATCAACGCGCGCTGGAAGGCCGGTGAGCTCAGCGCCGTGGAGAAATACGCGCATGCCTTTGGCCACGACGCACAGGAATTGGCCGACAAGGTTTCCATGGCCACGGGCGTGGACGCGTACGCCGCGTCCGCGGCCGAGTGTAACAGCAATGCTGATTGTGCGGCGCTTCACGATGGCAGTGTCTGCGGTAAACGGCGTGGCGCTGCCAGTGGGCGTTGCGTGCAGGGCTGGTACGGCATCTGCCATGCCTGGGCGGCCGCAGCCATCCTAGAAACCGAGCCGAAATGCGACGTCACCAAGAACGGCATGCTCTTCCACCCATACGACCTCAAGGCGCTGCTCTCGCAGTTCTATGATGGTGCCGAGACGGGCACGGTCTGGACGGGGCTGCGCTTCGATGGCCCCAACACACCGGCCAAGAAGGACGAATATGGACGGTACGCCGATGCGGCGCGGCGTGACCTGAATCCGGGCTTTTTCCATATCGCGCTGGCCAATGTCCTGGGCAAGTACCAACGCGGGTTCATCATGGACGTGGACAACTCGGATGCCGTCTGGAACCAGCCTGTGCGGTCATACGAGGTGCTGGAGATGACCCTCGTGGACCCGACCCAGACGTCGGGCAAGTACTTTAGCGCGACCAAGTACCCGTTCAATGGCAAGATGACATACCTGGCCTACACACGCACCAAGGTAAGCTGGATCAACGAGGCGACCGTGGATGGCGAGCTCGTGGATACGGGGCTCGTGGACCAGTTCACCGTGAGCAAGGAGTACACGTACCTGCTCGAGTTGGATGCCAGACACAACGTGATTGGCGGCGAGTGGCTCGAGAACTCCGTGTACGACCACCCCGATTACCTGTGGATCCCCGTGAACCAGCCCGAAGCCGATACCGTCACCAAGGTCGGACTCTCGTACGCCGAGATTCGCGAGCTCCTGGAGGCCTCCATTTCGTGCACGGAGATTGACCCGCCCGTGACACCGGAACCATCGACCGAGACGCCTGAGCCAGAGACCCCGACGACCAAGCCATCCGAGACGCCGACGACCA
>JAADWT010000332.1:0-23413 GCA_023336285.1 Pythium grandisporangium
CAAACAGTGAATTTGCTAATTTGTATTGTAGGGAGATGGGCATAGTGGCTTTTTACGCTAATTCACTTGGATTTAGGGTGTTTTGAAGGCTTAAACATTTACCTACCCTCTTCAGAAAAATACTAGCTATTAAGGGTGCCTGAATATGGTCAATTTCCGTGAACCAGGGTGAAGTGTAGCGATGCATAACGTGGCGGAAATTGGCTTGCTAAGCGAGAAACACGAGCCAGCCTACCAACTCCCAGCTCCCCACGAGAATCTGATGGGGGACGTCGTGCCATCGTGCGGTTCGGAAGGGCACACTGGGATGTCGGTCCCCTTAGTAACATTGCGAGCAACGCGAGGGATGGTTAGCTAATACTATTAATATTCCCGACAGGCTGTAAATTATAATATCACTATTTACTATAGTATTTAGGGGATTGTCCAGTAAACCATAGTAATATACTCTACTACTGAATTACTATAATACTATTCCTCAGGTATAATTCTAGCTGTCATCACTACTATTAGAGCTCTCATTGGCAATCATCCGCAGGTTCCTCCCTTGACATCGTTTGGGCGGCAGCGATGTCATACGCATCCAAGAACACAACCAACGACTACGCAGAATTTCAAGGGCTATGCGCGGGGTTGGCAGCCACCGTGCACCACCACTGGCATCCGCTGTCCATCATCGGCGACAGTAACATGATCCTCTCCCTCATGCGCGCGCGACGTCCACCCAAGGCGCCTCGACTCTGTCCGTTATACGATGCGGCACGCAAGTCAGGGCACAAGTTGTGCCATGCGCTTAGTGGCGTACTCCCATTCGCAGAGTTACCGCTCGAGTACTTATTCTCTGTCCGAGACGGCTGGTGATAACCTGATTGACTAGGTACTGTAATGAGCTCACTAATATTGTTGGCTACCAATGAGGTCACTGCTGCAATGAGCTACGCGGTCTTTAATGATTCATCAGAGACAACTTATCTCATTGCGGCATGGGGTAACGCTCTCATTCCGTATCCTGCAGGCCACCTCACAAGTGGTTTCATACAGAATATTTGCCCGCCCGCAACGAGGTCCATCCGTCCGTGTCTCGCATTCATTGCCGAAGGTTACATCTACAACAATGACGGCGTTCCGTGGTCGCATTCTGGACAAGAGCGAAGGCTACGAGCCGCGTTCGCTGCTGGAACTGCACCTCCGTGCAGGCATCGGCTCGATCTTGAACAAGCCCCAGTGGTGGACCAAGTGGTACCGCGATAACGGCAGCATCCGTGCCAGATGGCTGCACGAGCTGGAGGTGAATGTGGTGCAGCAGACTTTGCATTGGATGACAAAGCAATGGTCGCTGGATGATGTGAACCCATTTTTTCATCGTAAGTTTGACGGGTTCCCCGCCACCGGCACGGACGAGGAGAAACGGGCGTTCATCGAATCCAGGTGCCGCACGGTGGAGTACAACATGATATGGAACTTAGACAACTGTCGGTGTGGAAGATTTCCTGATGAGTCATCGGACGACTTTGTGGAGGGCAACGCGAGGATGGAATCATACAGCCAAGTGGTGTGGTTCTGTGAGATTGTGCGATTGAATCGCCAGGTGCGCGAGATGGCAGGGAACGATTGGATTCTACCTCGCGGGCTTGAACTGGGTACCACGGAAGGTCTAGAGATGGCACGGCGCGTGTTGTATGGAGCGCGCAGTGGAGAGATCACCCTTTCGACGTTTGCCGCGTGGTGCCCTGATATCGACCTGTCTACACACGTTCTGGAAGCTTTCTGGATGCATATTGATCGCGTGATGGCCGAGCTGGACGCTGTCCGCAGCTGCGTGACCGATACGCTGGAGTCCGTCATCAAGAAACACGAGCTTGATACCATGGCTGGCACAGGATTCATCTTGGATGGGCCCGTGCCCGAAACATGGATCCATGACGCTTTTGTACCCGACGAATTGAAGCGGATGTTTGCTGCCCAAGTGACCATCTTGAGCAATGTGCCGGACGAGGAGAAAGACTGGCACCCAGATTCGGATGAACAGGTCCTGGACCTAGTGCACCCGTCATTGTACTGTTGTGTCAAAGGCATAACGAGGCGTGTTCCCCAGTCAAACGGCCCGACGACAGGGAGAAGCATCATCGAACGTATGCAGCGCATGGCATTCACTGGAACTGAAGTCAGGGAGGCATGGTGTTCCGGCGACGAGTTCCAGTGGATCCCAACTGATATCGACATCGACACTGAAGGTCATGCAACCATCCAGTCCTACATCAATAACCTTCACCCTGGCAAGCATGCTGCCATGTACGACAGCATTGCCCGCATCTTTGAGCGTTTTGTACCGCTGTTTGATCGTGTGCTGTCGTGCCTAGCCTTCAAGCAAGCACCGCCACGACTAATCGAGGTTCCCTATATGTTGGATCGCGACATGAAGCACAATCCATTGCGACCGGTGGTGCCGAAGACATTGCCACTGCAACCGGAGGCCACCACGCCGTTCTCACTGAAGTCGAAGCGCGCTCAAGTGATTGTCAAGATTGCAGAGATCCACCTCACGCCGGAGAAGCCGTCTTATCCTGGCGGTTCGTGGCATATTGAAGGCTCGGACACTGAACGCCTGGTCGCGACGGGGATCTACTACTTTGGGTGTGACAATATCACGGAGTCCAAGTTGTCTTTTCGGGTGATCGTGAGTGAGCCGGTATACGAACAGAATGATGATACGGGTATGGCCTCCATGTACGGCTTGGAGAACGAGGCTCGTCTGGTGCAATACTTCGGTTCCGTGACAGCAATCGAAGACCGCGCGGTTGTGTTCCCAAATACACTTCAGCACAAGGTAGAACCATTTGAGCTGTCAGACCCAACGCGACCTGGTGTGCGCAAGATTTTGGCCTTCTTCCTTGTGGATCCAGCAACCGAGATCCCTTCCAGCTCGGTGATTCCACCCCAGCAGCAAGATTGGCTCCAGGACCTGCAACACTCCGTTGTCACGGGCTTCGATCAACTTCCGGACGCCGTGGTTCAGCAAAACTTGATGAACTTGCTCGGTGGCGGTATGTCCCTTGATGAAGCTAAAGCGCATCGCCTCGACCTAATGGAAGATCGGCGTGTTGTTGGAGACGAAGAAGACGATTCCGAGCTAAACTTTTCATTGTGTGAGCATTGAACAGAAGCTTTTGCCTCACTGAGATACGATGCATGCAGTCGATATTCAAAGTAACGTGGACCAGTCGAAGGGAACGTAACCCAGACATGACTGCTAATAGACTTACTCTGAGGATTTTTTACCCTAGCTTTTGCAAATTCCGTACATCAGGGCGATTATCGCGACCACGGGAAACTTATTCGGAAATGTATAGTTAACCTTAATGGGATACACGTCAGAATTTCGTCGTCTTCAACGTTGACTGCCATACCGACGTGCATCCCCTGTCACATGCTGAGAAGCACTCCTCTTGCATCCATCCAAACCATGGCGACAATCACGAGTATGTATGCCGCCATTGTCTGTGTGTGTCTATATTACTGGGATCGCCCTACCGCTTGCAGATTTACCTCACTTTTCATTCAGCCGTGTCACACAGCTCACATAATATGTTGGGCTGTTGGGCTGCTCACGTACATATTATGTAGTAGTAATCTGTATGTGAGCAGCCCAACAGAACAGGGCAAATGCTCCAAATTGTGTCGCAAAATGCCCTCGGGCAAATGACCAACATTCCGGACCCGGATAAAACCTCGGGGACGTTCCCCTTTGCAGGCATCAGGGACCCCCGATAAGACAAACGCCACAAGAGGGAGGTCTGCCATAAAAAACCCTTTCCCGGTCGAAAGCCGGGTGGGCGGCTGGGTTTGCGCACAAACCGACAAGGGTTCTGTATCTCTGTGGTCGCAGGTAATCAACCGGGTGGTTGAACACCTGCTGACCACAAACACAGAGCCAACCACACCAACAGTTTGGTCGCCAAGAGCCCACGCTGGATTAGGATTGCCCGCGTCATTCATTCCACGCTGCTCGCGCCAACAAATAGAACCCCCCCTTGGGATTCTTTATTGGAGTGCAGCACAACACGAACGCCAACGCCAACAACGCCAACGAACCAACACCAACGAATCAATCAATACTAGTATTAATATCGCGTTCGAACGTGGTGGATGCAAGCCGAGAACAAGCACTCGCGGCCGCAATGAGTACATGCGATGCGATTCCGCAGCCATCTGAGAATTCGGCTCCGACGCCTTGCGCCAACAACCGCCAGGGCGAGATCGACGAGGTCATGGACTTCTTGCGCTTCAGTGTCAAGCCCAGCTCGTCGTTTACCGGCACGATCCTGTTCAAGTTCCAGAACGAGGACAGTGTGGGTGACTCGTCCTACCTCGTCAACGTCTCTGAATCCAAAGGTGCGTCCGCATTGCCGGGAGAGGGGCAGTCATGGAGCAGGCGTGCAGGGTTGCTGATACTGTGTGTGGGTGCGTCTTATTAATCATATGTGTGGGAGTAGAAGTCACGACCCTGAAGAATGGCACGGCCGCGGATGTCGACAGCGTCACATGCGAGGTATCGATCTCGGTGGACGACTTCCTTTGGCTTTACTCGGGCAAGGCCTCTAGTGCGGACCTCGTCAAGATGTTTTACGCAGGGCGTGTCTCCATTAGTGGGTACGCGTTTCGAAAGGTATCATCATTTGCACAGAGCTTTGACTTTTCGACCGACAAGTGGACCAAGTTTTACGCGCATCAAGAGCGCGCCGTGGAGGATAGGCATCGCTCACCGGATGCACGGGAGGACGGGAACAGTATGGGGCCCGCGGCACGGGACTTTTGGTTGTTCTATTGCCGCGCCTTGATGGAGCGACAGAATATCTCCAAGCTGCAACGCATTACGTGGGAGTCCTCGCTGTCGAGTATGTTTGGGGAGCAGTTTGTGATTGACACGTTGCGACGGTCCACGCAGGCGCAACGACGCACGGCACTGCTGCCCACTCGTCAAGGCGAGTTTGATGGACTCGTAGCCGGCATGAAGGGTCTGCAAGTGCCATCAAGCCAGGTGCAGTGCAAGCTGGCTCATTTGCTTCAGCCATGCGCTCGGATACCCGCGCATGTGGTGCCCACCGCCAACGGTGAGTACGATGGCCGGAATATTTTTGATTTCTTCAGCGCCGAGTACGTTGATGCCGTGAAGCAATCCGCCAAGTGGCGTTACATTCGTGCACAGCGCAAGGATCGTGTGGATCTCGCCGACGTGGGCATGGATCAGCTGGACAAGCTACTGGTCGCGTTGGGCAAGAGTGGTCACAGCAACAAGCACAGCAAGACCAAGGCCAAGTATGTGCCAGCGCCAGAGCTGCTCTTGCGCGAGTTTCAGACGCAGACCATGTCGGTCATGAATGCGCTCAAGGAGAAGGCGGTGGGCCATCAATCAGTGGATTGCATTCCAGCGCCGGATACAGCGTGGCTGCATGGCGCCGAGTCGGGGCTGTTCGTTAGTACTGGCGAGGAGGGGGGTGAGGCTCACACGGAACTGGCGCAGGCATTGGTGATCGTGGATCGCTCACAGATCCAGCGACGAGGCTCCAAGCGCAACTTCGCAGTGCCCAAGCGAAAGATCAAGGCCAAGCTCGAATCGCTGTCGCGTGACCTCGCCGAGCGGAACCGCAATATCGGCACGTTGAGCATTGATGAGCACCTCATCTTCTCTGACTATGTATAGCGGGACACATGTGCACCACCCAGTGAGGTATGTACCCGTACACACATACACAGAGAGGCACCCGCGCGTGGGCGCGCACGCTTCCATGCAGGCACAAGTAGAGACCTAGGTGTGGAGGGCGACCGCTGACACATAAAGCTACATCCATATTTAATCCCATTCCACTGACTGTTATCTACGTGTCATCGCCCCCTCTATTAGTGGCCACTGGTGGCCGCCTTGTAATAGGAGGGCGTACCCAGTCCCGAATTTGAGCCGCCCCGAGAGTGTACTTGTTCGGGACACAAGTCAAGCCATTCACATCCGCCGTCGAAACGCTGTTTGTCTGCGTGCGCGAATTGAGTGGGTGGGGCCCTGGAAGCGCAATACTCGACGCGAGCGACGACGAGAGAGGAGCAAGCATGGCGGACATGGACGACCACACCCCGGATGAGATCCAGTGCGAGACGCAGGTCTTCGACATTGACTTCCACCCCGCGCAGGACGTGCTCGCGCTGGGCACCATCTCCGGCGTCGTGCAAATGTAGGTGGTTTGATCTGTTAGTTGCACATGCCGCTCCACGGGTTTGTCGGTCGATTTGAATGGTATTGGTATGCGTATGGAGAACTAACTAACTCATCGACTGCGATTCTTTACATGACCAGTTGGAAGTATGCCGAGAGCGGGAACACCAAGATGCTTGAGCTGGCGCCCCACCAGGATACATGCCGAGCGGTGGAGTTTGCACCGGATGGGCAAAGTACGTAGAAGCTGAACCAACTGGTGATAATCCATGGTATGTTGTAGTAACGCTGGGGGAGTGTGGTGACGATGGTGCCTTTGTCATGCTCTTCTTGTAGTGCTGTACACGGCATCCACGGATCGATCGATTCGCGCGTTTGACGCCCATGGCAACGCCACGTGGGCGGAGATGCGGTCGCATGAGTACGTCTGCGTGGAGTGCTTTCAACCCATGCTGGGATTGAGCGCTCAAATGTTCTTGCTGATCCACTGCGGTGGCTTGTGAATGCTTTTCCTTTTCGTGCATATTGTATTGTTGCAGTGCGCCAGTGAACCGACTGCATGTGCTGTCAAACAGCGTTATCGCCAGTGGTGATGACCAGGGCGTTGTCAAGGTACGGTGGTGGCATCACTCCACAATACTCCATGACATTTCAGTAGGACCCAATACTGACAGCATTCCTGTCACTGCTTGTGATGATGGCAGATCTGGGACACTCGGCAACATCGTTGCGTGGTGGAATGGAAAGAGCACAAAGTGCGTAGCGTAACCTGGTTGATGCCTCGATGCGTTTGGTTTGGTATCCATCTCGCTGTGGTAAATATGGAGCATGCATCACGACTGACCGGAATGCATATGTGTTTCCCACAGGATTACATCTCTGGGTTTGCCATGAATCCGTCTGGGGATCATCTCCTGGCTACGGCAGGTGATGGCCGTTTGTCCGTGTATGATCTGCGCAAGAACGTGCTCGCGGGCATCAGTGACGAGTTGGATGATGAGCTGCTCTCGGTGGAAGTGATCAAGAACGGCAAGAAGGTGGTGTGCGGCTCACAGGACGGAGTGCTTGTCATCTTTAGCTGGGGCACGTGGGGCGACATGTCGGACCGTTATCCGGGTCATCCCGAGTCCGTGGAGGCGATCCTCAAGGTGGACGAGGATACCGTGCTCACAGGCTCAAGCGATGGAATTGTGCGGTACGTTTTACCTGTTGACCTTCTTCATAGCACGTGGTCTGCAGTTGGTATACAATTGGGGGCGGGGGATACTGACGCGATAACCGTGTGATTGAATGAATCATTAGTGTGGTCCAGCTGCATCCAAGCAAATTACTTGGTCTTATTGGAGACCACGAAGACTTTCCAGTTGAGGCACTCAAGCTCTCGCATGATCAGAAGATTATTGGTAGTGTTTCGCACACCAACAAGGTGCACTTTTGGGACGTTGGCTACTTATTCCATGATGATGGAGACGATGACGACGACGAGGAGAAAGCGGGCGATGATGAGGAAGAGAAGGCCGCCCATATTGCGGGCGGTGAAGATGCCGAAATGCAGGACGTGGACAACGACAGTGACAGTGACGACTCGGATATGGAGACCAACAATGGGTTCCAGGGACGACAGGTCATGCCCACGGCTCGTGAGAAGTTTTTCTCCGACTTATAGACAACATGATGCTCGTGATTTTGTTGTTGTTGTTGTTGTCTTGCGTTGGGCTGCTGTTGTTGTATTGTTGGTTGTTGTATGAGCTTTGCCTCCAGCTAATATGAGACTTATAATAATATTGTGGTGATTCTCATGCTGAACATACACGGTTTTTGGCTTCATGCAGCCGAGTGCCATGACGGCGTTTCTGTTTCTACAGCCGCATCATCCATCTTGACCGCAATCAATTGGGCAAGCACCTCGCTTGCGGTGGGGCGTTGGCTTGGATCGAACTGCACGCAGGCCATCACGAGGTCACGGATGCTTTGTGGGCAGGGCGCGGTCAACGACGGCTTGATCCGGTTCTCAGAGACCATGTGCGCGATGCCAATCGCCTGCATCGCTCGGCCATTGGGTGCCATGGCCTCAGCGTACGGTAATGCGCACGTGTCGAGCTCCGTGAGCACGATCCCAAACGAGAAAATGTCGGCCTTGATCGTGTACTCCTGCGCCCGAATCACCTCGGGGGCACTCCAGAGGATAGTGCCCGCGAGGTCCGTGGACAGCAAGTCGAGCGTGCTCACGTTGCGGCTGGCGCCAAAGTCACACAGCACGGGGGCCCCCGTGCCCGCGTCAATCAAGATATTGCGAGATTTGATGTCGCGATGCACCAGTGGATGGGCTCGGTCATGCAGGTAGACCATCGCGCGTGCGATCCCCAACGCGATCGCTCGCTTGTCCCGTGGCCACGTCCATTGCGTGCCATGCTGCCGGATCGCGTGCAGCAAGTCACCGCCGGCGCGGTATTCCAGCACGAGCACGAGGTTCTGGAACGTGTCCCAGGCCACGCCAACCATCCGGATCACGTTGACATGCTCGAGAGAGGCCGTGACGGTGATCTCACGTGCAAATTCTTCCATGCCCTCGATATCGTTACGTCTCAGGCGCAGCAACTGCTTGATCGCGACGCGTTGGCCATAGAGACGACCGAGAAACACTTCCCCACTGGCGCCACGCCCCAGGGGGCGTCGGAACTGCAAGTCCATCATGGGCACACGCTTGGCCAGGATCACGGGATCGTTCTGGAACGCCATCAGAACGTTGGATGCGCTCACTAGATTCGTGTAGGACGATGACAGGGCCGAGGTGAGTAGCGTCGTGTGCGCACGCGCTCGAGGTTGATCACCCGCCACCGACGGATCAGCTGTGGCAGCGGCAGCGGCGGCGACTCCGCCTTCACGGAATGGTAGGGACGACACGGGGGCCGGTGGCGCGGAGATCGTCCGGGTCGTCCTCGTGCTGGCCTCCGTGACGGCATGACCGCCGTGCCATCGTGGGGCGTCCTTGTCCTGTGACGACACCACCATGATGCGACCTGGCGTGGCTGATGGGCGCGTGTGCGGCCACGCTGACGATAAGACACGAGAATGCTTGAATGAACCAGGCAGTGCCCGCATGTCCTCGGTGGCCAGGCTACTCTGGAAGGCCGGCGGCTCGACACTGGGTGCCTCGTGTAGATGCATGGCTGCGCGTGCTCGTCGGATGCCGATCACCACGACGGCACCGGCCACGAGCCCGACCAGCGCGGCGCCGATCCAGAGCGTGACGCGCGCGGGGTCTCGGCCCACGAGCGTGGCGTCGTCACTGTAGGCCACCTTGCGGTTCCGCTGGATGCTCGCAAGGATGGGGGCAACCACTCCCGTGGAAGGTGGTGGACACCAGCGATCACGATCATTCGTTGCGTGATCCAGTTGCGCGCAGGGCACCGCGAGCCGTAAATGCGACGGACATGTGGCCACGATCGCGCCGTCGCCCTCATCCTCGTCCTCACCGTCGGCGTTGCCTCCATCAGTGGACGCCGATGCGCTGTCCGTCACAGTGTTGTCCTCAGCGTGACGTCGCCGTGGGGCCCGCATTTGAATCGAGAACGTGGCCCGTGAATGGCGCAGCACCGTGGGCTGCGGGATATCCGTGTTGGCTTCCTCTTCGGCCCAGTGTGCGGTCTGGGGCCCCGCGACCGAGTGATTCCATTCGGCTTCGTTGCCCATGAGTTTGTGGCCCTCGATGGCACACCTAGTGATGGCGCACAGCTGTGCGTCGGGGCACACGAGGGATTGCAGCGTGGCGTCACAGGCCACGACGGGGCAAGGGAGTTGGCGATACTCGGCTTGCGGCACGATGATCTGATCCATGGAGAGCCCACAGGTCGTGAAGACACGCACGACCTCGGACGCACTGGAGAGAATAAACCCGGCGTCCCAGAGCACGAGTCGTTGCAGATTGCCATCCAACTCGCTCCAATGCAGGTCGTAGGCATGAAGAAGCTGTTGGATCTCGTCGGGGACGGGTGTTGTCAATGCCAGGGAAGGAGCGACCACACCATCGCCGTGCAGCTTCTGGAACCGGGACGAGATGCTGAGCCCCAGGAAGGAGTCCGCCACCGGGGATGAAGGGGAAGAGGAAGAAGGTGGTGGTGTGGTGGTTGTTGACGACTGTCCTGATGTGAATATGCAGACAAGCAAGAGCAGGAGCGAGACAAGCCCGAGACGTGGTGTGCCACCGGAATGAGAACTGGATCTGTGCCAGAGTGGAGCTTCACACCACGACAGGATCATCGGTGACGACTGGAACCGCGCTGGGGCCGGCCACTTCACCGTGGGTGGACAACAACGTATATGAGTGAGTGAGAGAACGGCGATGATGATGATGAGGATACTGGTGGCGGTGGAGGTGAAGAAAGAGATGAGGATGCCAGCGAAAGCAGACAGCAACGCTCACTGAAAGGCTGTGTCTACTCAGTCCAAAGACTGACCGAGGGGGGGGTCGTTTTGAATCGGGGCAGGGTCGTCGCTGGGCCGATTCCTTCCGGATTGATGAAGGGGTGGTTGCTGTCTGGTGTCCGTCCTAGCCAGTAAACATGAAGAATTGCCCCAGAAAAGATGCCCACGCCCCACACGCCTCGGTTGGGTATCCGCGCGAAAGAGGCAAAAGCGTCGGCGCCGACGTTTCGCGAATGGACTGGACTGGACTGAACCAACACATCTACTTCTCAATAAACGTAATACCTAGCGAAATCGCCCGGGGTCATTGCATCTGGAGGGGGAATGCACATAATGGACTGACCACATGATGCACTGCAGGATTTGGCTCGCGGGTTTTTTGTGGCCACGTCGCCTCGGAAAATATTGCCGTGCGGATGAGTGGGTGGAGAATGCGGAGGATTCGGCATCGCATGCCTGTGGAAAGAAGCATGAGATCACGCTACACAGAGGACACACCTCGGAACGTTCGCGACTGAATCGAAAAGACGCTTCTGCGCGCGTGCCATTGGCGCTGACCAGATTGATCGAAAATGCTCCCCCGCCCTATAGAACATGCCCCAGCCATTCACCCCATACACTGCTATAATACTGGTCGTGTCGGCTTCTTCGTGGCACGTACTGGAGCCACCACCAGAATGAATGGCGCTTCATGGCACGGTGCAGAATATCATGGTGCTGACGCTATGCGCGGCGCCTCATGCGCGCGAATATTGAACCTGAGCAGGCCCATTTTCAACCAAATGGGTTCAGTCTGAACAAAACCATAAGTTCATGGATGGCGGTGCTGAAATACTGTACGGAGCAGTGTACTGTATTTTGTGAATTGGATACTGCACCTCCTGACAATGCGACGATATGAGCCCCTCACATACTAAAGACCACCCTCACTAACTTATTTCATGAGTCGTGTGTGCAATTCCTTGGTTGGAAACGCGCGAAGGTATTGTAATATCGCAAAGGCACCTCCCCTCTCCGTCCCCCCCACTCCCCTTGCGTCACCCCATTGGTGTACACAGGTCCGCCCACTCACAATGGTCATCTGTATAGGGCTCGGTGTTCCTCCCTCTCCAAATTGGAGAGGGAGGAACACCGATTTGGAGCCCAAATCACTGGATAGGTGTAGGGGACATACGGTGTTGGTTCGGAGGGAACCCTAGATTTTGTGGCATCGTCCCCCACATAGTGAACCCCATATTGTACTGTATCCTTTCCTGCCCAGTATTCAAGGTAGACCATGACTTCCCGGTAGCCCACCCGACACCTATATCAAATCGTAGAGGCAGATACTTACTCCCAGTCAAACGCTTTGCTCCTCCTCCCCTTCCTCCCCTCCTCGCGCGCCAGTTCCAACGAGCGCGGAAGAGAGTGAGTAAGCGAGTGTTGTTGTTGTGTAGCTATACACCCCACTAAACCCCCTTCCGTTTCCTCTTGTTGATAGTATCCAGCGGCGCGCCCGCCGTCATAAAGGGAAAAAGCAACCAAAACCAACCTAAAGGGGAAACACGCGCTTCCTTCCTTCCTTCTTTCCTTCCCGGTACGTGACAGTACGAGCACCTACACGCGGCGTGTGGGCTTGGTACGGTAGTGTGGCCTGGAGGAGGAAGGCGCCAGCGCGGACGTGAACGAGGGAGCCACACGGACGAGCTCGAGGCTTGAGGCTCGAGGCGGCGCTATTCGCGTGTCGGTGGGTCTTGGGTTATTGGTGGATTTCAAAGGCGGTGGATAGGATCGCAGCCGTGAACGGCGTACGCGATGAAGAAGAGCAAGTTTGCGCAGTTTGCGTCCAAGGCGACGGGCGGCGCGTATGGAAGCGCGGCGCCCACGCTGCCACCCCCCAGTGGCGGCGCCGGTGAGCCCGTGAACGGGAATGGGATGAAGAGCAGTCACGTGGGCGCCACGGAGCCCGCCCCGCTCTATCGCAGCAGCAGTGGCAGTAAGCGCGGCACACAGACGTCGTCACCATTTAGCTCCTCCATGGGGACCTCGCGTGGTCCCGGTGGAGCGGGTAGTACGAGTGGCGGCGGACCGCGGCGAACATGGGCGGACCGCGTGCGCGAGAAGCTGCCGCCGCTTGGTGAACACGAGTACGAGGTGCTGTGGGAACGAGGCGTGCTGGGCGTGATCTTCCTCGAGTCGGAGCTGGACGGAATCCCGTATGTGTCCAAGGCCACCGAGTCGTGCATCTCACCGCTTGTGGAACCCAATGACGTGCTCCGGTACGTAAACGTTGTGTGCTCGAAAGACCATTCGTTTTCGGATTTTTTCAAGATTTTGTCCACTATGAAGAAGCCCGTGCTCTTGCGATTTGAGCGTGCAGCTGGTGTGGAAGCCGCGGCGGCCGCTGCGGAGGCTGCGGCAGGAGGAACCATGGCAGCGAATGGTCATGGTCGCCCAGGAATGCCGCCGTCTGCAGAAGCGTTGGAGCAACGCTCACTGTCCAACCGCGAGATGGGGGCCAATGGGGCGAAGAACGGTGGCAAGGTCGCCACGGGTGCTCCACTGCAACGTACAAACTCGCTCCCGTCGGACGAAAATAAGGCACCGACACAGCAACAACAACAACAGCGACAAACACCACCGCTGCCACAGAAGTCGAGCCTTCGTGGTGCCTTTTGGCGCTCATCCGCGCGTGATGGAGCAGCAGCTACACCAGCTTCTGCGGGAGCTCCAGCAGGACGTCAAGGTAAGCCACGTACCGCAGAGGCGTTTTTTTTATGTTGATAGTATGTGTGGTGGTGACTCATCGGATTGGCTTGGTGTCGTGGATTAGATCATGCTGCTACCCCAGACGCGAATGGCGTTGCTGGTGGGGCTGGAAACCGGAGGCCAATGGAAAACGGAGCCACGGTTGTGCCTAACAGTCGCGACCAGGGTGCTCGTATGTCGTCGCGCGAGCAATCCCCCCCCACGCCCAACTATCACGATTACGATGTGTTGTGGGAATCCGGTTCATTAGGTTTGTTCTTTGGAGAAGAGCGAGACACAAGCCGGCCTGTTGTGACACGCTGCACGACGAATGCTTCACTGGCAGTACAGCAAAAGGTTGCCGTATACGATGTGCTTATCGCGGCAAACGGTGTTCGATCTGGAGACCAATCATTTGATGACTTCTTTGCACGTTTGCAACAAATGACCAAGCCAGTTAAACTCGTGTTTCGACGTCAGAATGGAACCAGCCGTCCCATTGCTGGTGCTCCTGGGACCAGCAATGGGTCGGTTGCTCAGTCTCGGAACTCGGCACCGACAATAGAGGCCCAGGGGAAGCCCGTGCATGCTCCTTCCGAAAGTGCAGTCCGTCAAAGTGCTCCGGGGATCGCCAATTCAGCAGCTGTCCCACGTTCCTCGAAGCAAGTGCCACCTCCTATTACAACATCGTCCGAGGACACCGACTCGGCTTTATCGAAAGGCAGGCAATCATCTCCAAATCCTGGTAATGCAACAAGTTCTCCTCATGCAGTGCCAACTAGACAAAGTACTAGGGAACCGTCGCCAAAGGTGGATAAGACAACGCGAACATCTGCTTCAGCCGGTGACCAGTCTCCAATCACATCGGGTGTGACTCAAACTACTGGAGGGGAGAAATCACCACAAGTTGTGTCTGGCCGGGATTCGCCTTCGTTGAGCAAACCACCAATGCCGTCCTCGCGACCAAGTACGGCAAACAAGCTTAGTAGTCCGTCTGAACAGAAGTCTACTCCACGGGAGCCGGTTAGCCCTGTGGCGAAGACGAAATCAAGTGAATCAGCTAGCTTGTCGGCACCGATTTCTCCTGTGAGTTCGTCGTCAACTGAATCTTCCAGTCCATCCCCGACGGAGACACTAGTCGAACCATCGTCCCTGACTCCAAAGGCAGCAGATACTCGTAGTCCGACTGCAAAAGCGGAGGATCAAGTATCTAGCGTCTCTTCGTCGACCATGAGCCCGATTGCTTCATCCAGTCCAGTTTCAGATTTTGAATCAGATGAAGCCAGTAGTCCTACTACGGAGAAATCGGCCCCCGTTGCGACTCACAGTTCTTCCCCGTCCAAGGAAGCCATTCCTGAATCGAGTGGCTCCCCTGATCCCTCAGTGGATGTAAGCGAGGTCAACAGCCCGAAGGGACAGAAACCAACGTCCCCCAACCATATTAACACCCAAGCAGATCCCGCGAAACCCGTGACTCGAAAGCGGGCGCCAACACCGCCTGTGCCTACAACCGTGACGAATGCAGCTGGCCGGCGCTCCGATGATGTACGTTCACCACCCTCTTCGCCACAGGCGCGTAATCGCTCATCATCATCCGGAAAAAAAATGTCAGCGCGAAATAGCGAGACCGATCCAAACTTCGGACAGAATGCGATATTCTCCTTTGATACGGATGGCCAGCTTCCGCTACTTGATCGAAACGATATGAACGAGAATGGAGCTTCCTCTCTTGTTGATAAGGATGAATCAGAGGACGAGGTTACGGTTGGTGTACCGGTTGACGAGGATGACGTGTACGGTATGGACGGCGATATGGATACCGACACGGATGATTTTGCGCCGGAATCTGCTATTGCAATGGATGTTGGCAAAGACATGGGCATGAACAAGGCGGAGGTGTACAATTTCGAAGACGATGAAGTCCAGGCACCGCGAAAAACTGTGAAGGCTGGGAGCACAACTCACACGAAGCGATTTGACCGTGGTTCTGGAGCATTGACGTCTGGGAAAAACGAAAGGCAAACGCATTCTGCCGCTGGAAAACGTGCGATTGCTCCCGAAAGTCCTGACGATTTTGTGATGCTGGAGGCCAAAATGGTACCGGACATCGAATCATTGGATAGTATCGACGTTGAATTGGCGAATGACATTGAAGGTGGAGAGGTTATTCCCTTAGTTATCAAACCGCGGGCAAACGGATCAGCGACCAATAAGATGAGCAAATCTGCTATGAATGCTAGTCTGGCCAAGTACCGGAAAAAAGCGAAGAACGCCAAGGCACTGGTAAAGTTGCATGCGATTTCTGAGGAGACCGCGCAAACAGTCCCCCTCGTTGCCCCGAACGCCGTGAACTCGTCCGTGCAAGTGCGTGGTCGTACGAAGCCAAAGCCCAATCTTCTAGACACCCCAGATGGGCTAACATACCTCGTGAAGTGGAAAGAAGGGCGAAGCGTGGGGATGCAATTACGCGAAGTCCGCTTTGCAAAGGGCGTATTTCCATTGGTTGTGGATGTCTGTAAGGACCCGTGCTGTGATGCGCTCAAACGAGTCTGTGTTGGCGATGTGATCATGGAGATTAATGGCAAGAATTGCTCCACGATGGGCGTCAAGAAGACAGTCAACTTCTTGAAGACATGCTCCAAGACAATGTTGCTCAAATTTCGTCACGGTCCTGCGTTTATGAACGAACGAGTGAGTGCAGCTATGTAAAACCCTAGGGAATCGGCGGTATGCCCTACAACGTGCGAAGGTCACGTCCAAATGTGCGCTTCTCGCATCCGTATTCGGTGGGACCTATTTAATGTTCCTTGTCAGTGGTCTGTGCGGTATGCTTCCGAATCCGCCTCCCCGAAAGCAGAGGCGAGTTCAAGCAAATAAACGGTTGTGAACTACGGTAGCAGTACAGCTTCGAACACGAATGCGTCGGCCGAAAGCTCTGTTTGCTCCCCCCACTCAACGAACCATGCCTGCGATATAGAGAAATTGCGATCGAGAGTAAGTACAACAACATGGGTGTGAGTGTGTGTGTGTTTGTTTTTGTATTCGTTTTTTCTTCTTCTTGTTTGAATTTCTCCCTTCGTCTTGAACTGCGCGAGCTCGCTGGCCTGTGCAGTTCACACGTCACATCACTGCTGCCGTTCCACGCTCTTCGTTCGCTCCTCTGCGTGAAGCTTGCTTCGCTGTCCGTAGTCTATCGACTCCCTCCGTCGTCACCTCGCAACCATCGATGCACCTTGACGTTGCATCAACGGCCACTACTGCCCTTCGCATACGCCTTAATGCATCGCCGTCAAGCGCTTCTTGATGCCAGCAATGGCCTTGGCCGGGTTGAGGCCCTTGGGGCACGTCTTGGTGCAATTCATGATCGTGTGGCACTTGTACAGCTTGAATGAGTCATCCAGCGCACGCAGACGTTCCTCCGTCTGGGTGTCACGCGAGTCCTCGATCCAACGGAATGCCTGCATGAGCACGGCCGGGCCGAGGTACTTTTCCGGGTTCCACCAGTAGCTCGGGCACGACGTGGAGCAGCACGCACAGAGGATACACTCGTACATGCCATCCAGCTTCTTACGGTCTTCCTTGCTCTGCAGGTGCTCCACGTCGCTGGCCTTGACCTCATCCGACTGCAGCCACGGCTGAATCGAGCGGTACTGGTCGTAAAAGTTGGTCATGTCCGGCACGAGGTCTCGAATCACGTACATGTGCGGCAACGGGTAGATCTTGGACACGTCCTTGTTCTTCTGGATCGTACTCAGACATGCCAGAGTGTTGCCACCATCAATGTTCATGGCGCATGACCCACAAATCCCCTCTCGGCATGAGCGGCGCAGCGTGAGCGTCGGGTCCTGCTCGTTCTTGATCTTGAGCAGCGCATCCAGCACCATCGGGCCACAGCTGCAGCACATACGAGCATCATCGGTCAGTGTCTCCCTCCAGCTAGAGATTCCTTCCATTCCTGTCGAGCTATCCGTCCTTCACCCGCAGGACACTGTAGATGAGCCCACACATCACGTACTCGTCCAGATCCACGGGGTACGTGCTCTCGTACGGCTTCTCCCCCGACTCGGGGTCGTAGCGGTAGATCTTAAAGTACTTGATGTTCTACACACAGAGACAACCAACACACCAAATCCAAGAGAGACCCGCACAGCCATACTATGAGCCCATCCATCCGTCTCATCTTGTCGTCGTGGGGACTCGGGCATGCCCGCCAGCTTTCGCCAACTGTTAGCCATGTACCTTGGCCTTCTTGGGCGTGAACTTGAGCCCACCCGGGGGCGCCGTGGAGAGCGCACGCAGCCCCGTGCTGGCCGCCGCCACGCGCATGGTCTTGACCGTCGACAGCATCGCGAATGAGGGGGGGAAGCCGGTCTTTTTGCTTTTTCCACAACGAGTCCGAAAACCAGGAGTGACGCTGGACGGAACCACACCACCACAAAAAACAAAAGGGGAAGGGAGAGACAGCGCTCTATTGGGGGGAGTTGTGGGACGTGCGGTTCTGCCAGCCCCCGGACCGCTGCCAGAATTCCGAAGGTGCAAGTGGCGCGACAGGTGTAGTATACCGCGCCCCACTCACAGATGTGGAGCGGCCCATATTTCTGATGTGAGTCATCACCACTTATAGTGTGGTCCACGCTAATACGGTCCCTATCTTTTTGAAAAGGAATGACACGTGCGAGCGACTGTATCATCCACCATCCATCATCTCGATCATCCGCGCCCATCAAATGGCGAGCCGCTCGGCGACGGTCAAGCAGTTCCTGCTGCGGGTGCATCCCGACCACTTCCGCCGCGTCCCCAAGGTGCGTACGGTCCACTCCATCTTCTGTCCATGGCCCTAGCCATCCCCCCCCCCTCAGCCTAATGGTAAGAATCTGTTCCCAACCATTATCTGTAGGCCCACGACGAGAACATGCGCTCCATGCAGCTGCTCAACCAGTTCATGGACGAGCAGGCAACGCGCCTATCGCCGCAGCGGTGGACGAGTACTACGACTGACAGAACTGCACCACGCATCTTCTTCCACGCCTACGTGCCCGGTCACATGGCCAACAACAGCCAAGCTCATGTCACCGCGAACGAGCATGTGCTCAAGCGGTTCCCGCTACGATTGACCAGCGCCCTGGAAGTGCACATGCAGCGCATCCTGCTGGAATGCGGCGTGCAGCTCATTGACCCCCCAGCAGAGTCAATGGAAGAACATCACCACCACCACCACCACTACGAGCAGGAAGAGGAACAGCAGTATTACCATGACCCACAGGAAGCGGCCTCTGGTCGCCACCGCAACAGTATGGACTTTGGGCACGATGCGGCCTTCCAGGAGTATGCACGCACGCATTCCTCGCGACGCCGCAAGCGCGTACTGGTCTCCATGCGTGACTTTACGCGCTTTGTCTCGGCCCCCGAGACCTTGCTGCTGGCTCAGCAGCGTCGCCATGCGTGGCGTGCCATCCAGCGCATACGCCACCGCCTGTGCCGCGAGTGTGGTCTGCAAGAACTGGCCACGTCCTGCGGCTGGGCCACTCTTCCGCTTCACGCCGTGCTGGTGGCGCTAAGCAAGACGCTGCCACAGTGTGTGCCAGGTGTTCTGCATGGTGTACGCCTCGATGTCCATGCCGATGACTCGGAGATTGACGTTGACAACGAGTACACGGTGGCGCTCAACGTGGCCGACGTGCCCGTGCAATGGCTAGCCACGCTGGAGCGCATCGATCCAGATATGCAGGCCACTATGCGAAGCGCGCGTGCGTCGTTACGAGAGCTGCAGGAGCATGCCGAGAAGGCGCTGGGTCATGGGGAGATGCGAGTGCTGCGTGGTCGTACCTGTTCCGCGCTCGCGTACCGGGGTTTCCTACAGGATGCAGCGGCCATGGCGAGTTATGCACGTCATGATCCGCATCGTCCGCAACAATGGGCGTTCTTCCACAGGAAGATTAAGAGCGATTCCCACGAGCTGCAGCAAGAGGTCACGCTCGTGGTGGAGGACCTGACCCAGGACTGTGTCGTGCTACCGAACGGGGACATCCGCGTACCCAGCACGGCCAGTGCCGTGGATGTGGTCGAGTTTGTTGATGCCTCTCGGCACCTGATTCATACGCGTAAGAACGAATACGCCCGTCAGCAAGAGCGATTCGATGACCTGGCGCGGCAATGCGTGCATGCGCTGCAACTGCACTCACTCACATTTGCTCCCGAGCTCGACCTGGACCAGGTGATCGCCGCCAGTGCGGCCCTACTGGCCACTCACCAACAGCAGACCCACACGACACCAAGACCTGGAATGAATACTAGTAGTAGTAGGAAACCGGATCCGTCCTCGTCACATGTGCCGCAGGTGGCGATGGGCAGCCTTGCGGGTCTCACAATCCGCATTGACCGTTCCTATGGACTTGCACAGGACGGCGTCTTTACCATCCCTCTTAAGTGGCATTTGCACAAATAATGGGGATGGAAATGGAAGACGATACCGACCGCGACGTAGATGCAAAGCCATCGGGTAGTTAGGAACAAGTCATTTTGTCAACAGCAACCAATGCCCTCGTCCTTGCTTTGACATCTAAGACAAACGACATGTATCAGAGTACCAGGACTTCACAGGAAACAGAGATGGAGAGGTAGAGACAGGGAAAAACAAGACGATAAAGAAGAACAAACAGTAGAAAAATGAAAAGATGCCAGTGTACTTACGCAACGCTAAATCAAAAACAGTCTGGAATAACAATAAGGAAGCTAGCGATATCGGTGTGGGTGGGAGGGAGGACGGCGAGCCCATGAAACCATGAGGAATTACCTTGTCCCTCATAGACTCAGCCCCGCAATCCCGGCGTGCTTTTGCGAGCCAAGCCAGATCAAAGGTCAGTTCCTTTTCACTAACTCACCAGCGAAAGGCACCACAGGGGGGGCGATTCATCTTCATCTTCTTCAATTGTCACAAGCCTTTGTCGTTGAGGACTGCTTCGCCTCGCGCGCCTCCCTTCTCACTCCTTCCTTCCTTGCCTCTCCCATGACCGCAATTGACTTACAGACGGTCGTAGAACTGGTCAAGCGGCGGCACGTCCGGCTTGAGGCCCTTGCGGACACGCACGCCATTCACAAGCTTACCCGCCATGGTGTTGACATCGGCCGGGTCGCCGCCAACCACCTGGAAGTGGTCAAACACCATCTGCGGGAACGCCTTACCAGCCGTGGCCTGACGCAGATCGGCAGTGAAACCGAACGACTCGTTCACAGGCAGGTAGGCCTTCAGCTGCATCATCGGGGTACCCGGGCGCTGTTCCTCAGCAAACACGTGGCCACGACGACGCGTGAGCAGACCGTAGCAACCACCGGCGCCATCCTGCGGCACCTGGATGTCCACCAGGAAGATGGGCTCCATGAGTGCGGGCTTGGCCGTCAGCTGGCACGCGTACACGACACGACGCGTGGTGGGCATGATCTGGCCCATACCACGATGGATGGCATCGGCGTGCAGCACCACATCAAGCAAGTTGATGCGCATGCCACGCACACCTTCGTCACAGAGCACACCAGCCTGCGTGGCCCACTGGAAGCCACTGACGACGGATTCCTTAATCTCGCTCAGGTACGACACCCCCTTGGTGGCATCCACGAAAAGGTTGGGGCCCGATCCATCCGGACCATAGCTCCAAATCTTACGCGCCTCCGTGACATCCCAGCCGTGGTTATCGGCCAGGTAACGCGCACGCAGCTTGACATCGTAACGCACACCCACTTCCGCCTTGCCCTCATCAATTTCCTGGGTCAATTCGTCACCGAGCGTGGACCCGACGCAAAACAGACGGTTGTGCTTGTTCGGGGACTTGGACAGACACGTCTTCTCCGATTCATCCGTGATCGTCTCACGGTACGAAACCACCGGGTCTGAGATCTTGACCTCACAGCCCATGTACTCCTCCTGCAGATCCTTCAAACAAATCTCCAAGTGCAATTCACCGGCACCGGCAATCACGTGCTCACCAGTGTCCTCCGTGTAACACAGCACCATGGGGTCCGACTTGGCCAGACGCTTCATGCCTTCCACCAGCTTGGGCAGGTCGGCGGCCGTCTTCGGCTCCACGGCGACACGCACGACGGGCGACACCGAGAACTTCATGGTACGGATCGTGTGGCCCGTGTCCGAGGTCGTAATGGTGCCCGACTTGAGCAGGTACTGGTCCACACCAACCAAGGCACACGTGTTACCGGCCGGGATATCGGGCGTCTGCTCCACGTAACGGCCCATCATGATGACCGTACGCTGAATGTTCTTGACCCAGAGGTCCGACTTCTTGCCGGGCACGTAGTTGGGGCCCAACATGCGCACCTTCTGGCCCGTGGCAATCTTACCGGCAAACACACGGCCAAAGGCATAGAAACGCCCCTTGTCCGAGGTCGGCACCATCTTGGACACGTACATGACCAAGGGACCGTTCACGTCACACTTACGGATCGCGTTGGCGCATTCATCATCCAACGGACCATCGTACAGCGTCTCGACACGGTACTTCTGCGCCGCCACGGGCGACGGCAGCTTGACGACAATCATCTCGAGAATGGCGTCGGCGGCCGGCAGCCAGCGCTGCATCACGCGCTTGAGCAGCGGCTTGCCCGTCAGCTCGCGCTCATCCGGCTTGAGTTCCACGCCCACGGCCTTCATCATCTTCTCGTACTTGGCCTTCTTGTCGTTCATGATGGCGTCAAACATCTTGATGATCGGGTCCATGATGAACTGACAGAACGCACGCTTGAGCGTACCGGCCGAGTTGTTCTTGCTCGTCCACTTCTTGTTGTCGGCATCGAAGAACCAGTCGCCCCACAGCTTTTGCATCATCTTGTCCTCTTCAATGCCAAACTTCTTCGAGTACAGCTCGGCAAACTTCTTGAGCGTAAACCCCCACTGGTGCAGCCCCGAGCCAAACGCGACCGTGCCCTTGTCCGGGTACACCTGGCAATCGCCCAGGCGTTCATCGTGGTAGGTGGCAATGACCACGTTCACCGTCTCAATGGCACGCGCAAACGATTGGTAGCATTCCTCCGGCTCCAGGTGCAGTTCCAGCAGAGCTCGGTCCACCTTGTTCACCATGAGCACGGGGCGCACACGCTCGCTAATGGCCTGACGCAGCACCGTCTCGGTCTGCACGCACACGCCTTCAATGCAGTCAATCACCACGAGGGCGCCATCCGTGACACGGAGCGCCGCCGTCACCTCGGACGAAAAGTCGACGTGCCCGGGGGAGTCAATCAAGTTGATGAGGTACGACTTGTCCGTGATCATGATGTCGTCCGACTTGACCTCGGCGGCATCGGCCTGGCCCGACTCGGCATTGCCGGCGTTGTCGCTGAGCGCCACGGCGGCCTTGTCCTTGGCGTTCATGTCGTACTCGAAAAACATCGAGATACCGGTCGACTTGATGGTCACGCCACGCTCCTGCTCATCGGCACGCGTATCCGTGAACCGGGCCTCACCGGCGTGCTTGGCCGAGATGATCCCGGCCTTGGACACGAGCGAATCCGTGAGCGTGGACTTGCCGTGGTCCACGTGAGCAATCACCGAGATGTTACGGATGTTCTTGGTGTAGTCCATGATGGAACGCATCTGATCCACCGTGAAGTTGACCATGGTGGCTGCGGACGGGAGGGAAGACGCGCGACCGGCGGCTTCAAACACAAACGAGGCGGGGGGGAGGGTGGGCGCGGTTCCGCGATTCTTGGGATGTGACTCGCAAGAAAAAAACGAAGAATGGGTGCCTTTGTGTGGATGGAGGAGAGGAGAGGAGAGGAAAGGAGGGAGCGAGGGGAGCAAGGAAGGGAGGAGGGGAGGGAAGCAGAGCCCCAAAGGCAAAAGACGTGAGCCAAATGGTTGGCTCGGTTTTTTCGGCTCGGGCTGCAGGCGAGGGCCCCATAGTGAGCACGTGCGGCTGGGCAAACGAGTGGACCGCAGCCTGCTGTGCTGTGGTGGGGCTGCTTGCTCCTGCTGCGTGCTGGGTTGAGGTGAGAGAGACTGGGGGAGCAAATGAGGTTTTTCGATCTTTTTCTGATGAAAGGGGGGGGGGG
>JAADWT010000333.1:0-23345 GCA_023336285.1 Pythium grandisporangium
AAGACTCGGAAGACTCGGAAGACTCGGAAAACTCGGAGGACTCGGAAGACTCGGATGACTCGGATGACTCGGACGATGGCACTGACAGCGAAGAAAAGAAGAAGAAGGAGAAGAAGGAGAAGGAGGAGATGGAGAAGAAGGAAAAGGAAGAGAAAGATAAAAAGGAGAAGGAAGAGAAGGTCAAGAAGGATAAGGAAGAGAAGGACGAGGAGAAGGAAGAGAAGGACAAGAAGGAGAGAGAAGAGAAGGAGAAGGAAGAGAAGGACGAAAAGGAAGACAAGGAGAAGGAAGACAAGGAAGACAAGGAAGGTGGATCCAAGAAAGACCAAGGCAAACGATCTCTTCGTGCCTGATGATAGCCACGCCACTGACCACAGCACTGGGGCCTTCATTTGATTTTGTATTTGATTTTGTATTTGATTTCGATTTTGATTTTTTTCCAGTTTTTTTTAAAGCACACCTCCCCAATAACGATCACTTTCACATTTCATGTTTATTCTCTGATACCTATATTTGTTTTTTTATTTTCTTTCGACCCATCCGCTCAAACTTTCTCCAGCTTGCTCGTCGTGGCTGCCGGTGGCTTATTACAGTGATCCATCATCCACACAATCGTTCACTATTTGAAGGATATTCGGCGTGCGGACATTTATTGGAGTTGAGCTCTGTGCGGCATTTCCCAAGTAGATACCTCCTATTCCTCAATCCACTCACCCACCACCATTGCACTCACGTCGTGCTGGCACCCATAATCGGAAGCGGTTTTCTCCTCTCATCACTCGCGGCAACCAGTATCAGCTAAGGTAGCAACCGAATCCCGTCGACCAGAACGTGAGGCCCAGTCGGACACTGCTTGTGAGAAGACTCTGACCCCATTGTCTTCTATCTAGGACCCATAAGACTCAGAAACTCAGCCACTCAGAGATTTTCGGGGAACCAATCCCCGAACCCTTCGTCGAAACCCTCCCCTAGTGATCCTGGTAAAGTAGTTATACCTGGTTCATAAGTATAACCGTCAAGCCCTGGTCCGTGCTTCCTACTGTAAGCATGCGTTCGATGCCACGCCTGCGGTTGCCTGTTTTCATCACCCATGACCTTAGATGTGACTCCGTGTAAAGCGTGCAGGTCACAACCCCACCTCCTGTGTTGTACACCCCATTTGTGTGTCGCTTTCGTGGCAAATGCTTGGTGTTTGCGTAAAAAAAGATCGAAAGAAAACAAATGCATGGTATACATTGGGCTTTACGTTACTTTAAAATTCAAACTCACACAGCACGGGGTAATGGTCCGACAAATCGTTCCTCGTCTCCTCGCTCGCTGTCGCTGTCACTGCCACATTTTCATCCACGTGCTCATCCTCGACATCATCTGTATTCCGTTCATGGGTCGTCTCCGTTAAATCCCGTCGCGGCATCGCCACTGGGTGCCAGTCCTCCGTGGCCTTGAGCGTGATCACCTCGGCCGCGCACTGCACTGGCCGGCGATGGCGCGTCGACGACAACACGTAATCCAGTCGTTCGGTGCGTCCACCCGAGCTGGGCCCGCCCACGGCGAGAGCATTACTGCGTGGATCAAAGCTGAATGCCGTTTCCGACGTGGGCGTCAACTCCGGGTCACTGGCCTGCAGCAGCTCCAGCATCTCCGTGTACTCCGTGGAGGGCGTCATGCTCGAGTCCACATTGAAATCCCCCGCCATTAGCACGGCCTCTTGCGGGGAGATCTTCATGGCATCCACGAAGGCGCGCAGGGCCGCGAGCTGCTTCTTCCGGGTTGCCACGGCCGCAGGAGTCTCCCAGGCCTGCAGATGCGTCGCAAAGACATGGACCAACTCACCGGTACCATTCTCACCAGTATTCCCACCATTACCATTACCATGGTCATTCTCACGGCCACCACGGCGAGGAGGAGAAGGCACCTGCACTTGGAAATACAGCACACCCTTGTCAGCGGCGCGGTCATCGCCAACCGAGAGTGAGCCAAACGTGAGCTCCTCCACGTGCTGCAGCGGGTACCGACTCATAGCAAACACGCCACCGTCAATCGCCTTCTTACTGGCCAAGAATGCGGCACCGTCCCCCACCACCTTGGTTTCAAACAAGAACCCCTGCTGCTTCATGCCCGCCACCAAGAGTTCCCGTGTGGGCCCACAAAAGGCTTCACAAAAGACCACGACGTCCACGTTTAATGCCGCCAGGCAGCGCGGAATCGCTCGCGCACGAGCCCGTTTGTGTGGGGACAACTTATCATTCAAAGACGTCAGCACGTTCGGTAGCAGCCAGACATTGTACACCATCACACGCAGCGCAAACGTGGGCAATGCTGCCTCTGGACACCGCGTGGGGATGCGAAGCACTTGTTCACTGGCGTGACACGCGTGGGCTTCACGACAAATCTTAAATACGGTGGGGGACGCCCCCGTGCCGACAAACTCTTGGCTAATACTCATGTACTCACCGGCCCAGAGGCTGCTCGTGCGTTTCGGTGGCGCCACCAATTGCAGGTACGCATGTGACCCACACGTGACGACGCCCGTGGCCCCAAACGGGGACACGAGTCGGAACATCGCGGCATGGCTCTCACTGCCCGTGACCACTAATTGGCCACGTCGACGCACGACACTACGTCCATGACCATGGTCCTGGTCCAGGTCCGAGGCACTGGTGGTCACGGTCGCGGCATGGGCGCCAATGGCGACACGCTTCCGCACCATGGGGCTATACAGGAAGAACAAGTCACCAAAGCGAAGCGCACGTGGTAGGCCCGAGACCAGCTCGGCCGTCTCAATACGGAACGAGTCGTCGCCCATGCCCACGTGCTCCGAGCTTGGGGACGAACCAGCGTCACGCATACGGTTGGGTGCATGCGTGAGCGCCAAGAGATGCGTCTTGCTCCACTGGTACGTGGCGCCACCACTGAGCGCACCCAGGGCCAACACGGCCGATAATGGACCGGATAGCGCGACGCCGGCCACGCCCGCGGCCAAGGTCACGGCCTTTTGTGAGCCAGTGAGTGCTGACCGCTGCGTGAGCGCGACGCGTAGACCACCCATGGCCCGTAGTTGGATATGGGCGCCGAAATGCAACACGTCGGAGCATTGTGAGGCCGGTGGAGAGGGTGGTAGTGGTGATAGCGTTGTGTTGTTGGCTGGATGACCGGGAAACCCTGGCGGGACTGGGGTTGGCCTCGAGTTGATGGGCAAGGTGGGTGGCGTCAGGGGCAACTGCTTCATGGCGCGCTGCTCCGCGACGGCGGCCATGGGTGGCAGCACCAATGGCGGGACGCTCATCTTCCCGTAGGGCACACGAACGTCCTCGAGACTGGTGGGGCGTGGCGTGAGAAACCTCTGCACCAGTCGAGGGTCACGCTGCACAACCTCGAGCTCCAGCACCCGGTGCAGGTAGGCATTCAACGCGAGCAGCATGCGCTCCGTGGCCTCGTCCAATGGCTCGGCTCTGCTGATGATGCTCTTGTCGACAGAGGCTGCGTCACCCACGGACGTTGACGTGGACGAGCTCGTGGAGGAGGACGTGGAGGAGGAGGTGTAGCTGGCCGCACTGGATCGACGTCTGCTCTTGCTGTTGCTGCGCGAACGGAAGAACGCCGTGGGCCAGGCCAAGAGCCGCGTCGAGGCACGCGGCACACGAAGGTTACGAGCCTGCATGGCCTCTGGAAACGCAGTCGTGAGCGCGGTCTGCAGCTCGGCAAAGTCGGCCAGGCTGCGGTGCACACGCCAGAGCTCACCGCATTGCGGGAAGCGCAGCGATACCTCGTACAGCGTCGTGGTGGTGGTGGTGTTACTGGTGGAATGGTCGTTGTTACTTGGCAGAGCGGTGATGGACGTGGCCGGCTCGTCGCGCATGATGGCGTCCGTGACGGCAATGTCGATGAGGTGCGAGCTCCAGGCGGCCTCGATCGGGTGCGTCTCCATCGAACCGTCCTCTCCATGGTGAAGCGGTGGAAGCTGTGACGAAGCGGATGATGAAGACGTGTGGAAGGCATGCACGGCGTAGGAAGTAAATGGCGGTGGGCCACGTGAGAGCTGTGTATCCATTCGTTCACGCGTAAGCAAGAAAGAAAGGGAGGAAACCGATGAATACGATGCGCTCCACAAGACTACAACTAGGAAGACGACGAATATAATACCAATCACACGCACCGGCTTGAGTTGCACGGATGCCTCCACGGCGCCTGTGGTGGGGTCGCCACTGGACTCGGCCTCTGTGGACGCCGATGGCGCCGCGCCCCAGCGCCGCGGCTTCCAGGCAAACATGGTCGTCGTGTCGCCTCCACGGACACGATGAAGACCGGAACCGCGCGAGCACGAGCGCAGCACGCCGCGGAACAAGCTGACGGGCTGAATCCTCGCTGCGTTCCACCTCTTCCCTTCCCTGCTGACGGACGTGCGTGTATCGGATGATCGGATCGTATGAGGCAAGCCCGGAAGAAGGCCGACGCCACCGTGGGCGCTGCGAAGTTCGTTGGCGAGTGATCGAGTGATGGGGGGATGCGTGTGGCTATGGCTACGGTGCGTACAGTACAGTATGTACGTGGATAAAGTATGAAGTGTAGATGGTCGGGCCTTGCGGTTGGTTGCAGTATCCATCTGAGCTTTTGGAGCTTTTGGCCGTGAAGTGAATACGCCGCGCTGATTGGCCGAAACCTAAGCCGCAAAGTGTGGCGGACGTGGACGAAACTGTGCATCGATGGGCTATTGATACCGAAAACATCAGGAGATGGCGTATTACTAAAATAATACGCCAGCTCCCGATGTTGCTGTTGTGTTGTGTTGTGTTGGGTACGAGTTCTTGCCATCGTCCACACTGCACGGTACGAGCACCAGCACGTGGCGTGCCTCTGGGAATCCGAGCGGATCCTCGCCTATTAGCCTGCCCGGGTAGGAGTGTCTCTGGGAAGTTCGGCATGAGAGGTGCCCAAGCTGCCATCATCGCCGATAACGTAAAATTTGGGAGTCCTTGACGCCGTGTTTCAATGCACTTCAATAATCGATGCCCGGTTCAAGTCGATGCACGTCAGTATCCGTTATAGCAGGTAAAGCCGGCCCTCCATACATCATCACCACCACCACGACCATCACCACCATCACCACCATCAGCAGCAGCAGCAACACCCACGACGGCATCTCCATCATTGAAGCGATCGCCTACTCCTCTGTGTGCTGCACCCATGACTGATTCCGAGAGCTCCATGGATCGATACGCGTGCAGGCATTGCCGCCGCGTGCTCTTCACGAGCGACGACCTCGCGCACCACGTGCCAGAGAGCCACCAGATTGCCACGCGACGGGTACGAACCGAACCCAAACAACTTTTTTCTCCCCCATTCTTTCCATACATGCTCCATGCGTGATGGGAATAAATGAATGCCTGCTGACAAAGTGCCTGCGGACATGCATGTCCATCGACTCTAACCTCGGCTTGCGTGCTGTTCTTCTCTACAATCCATCTTGCAAAATCTCTCTCGACTTCTCTTTTGTTCCTCTCGTCGTCTCTCAGCTGCTTAAAGATGCCAAGACCAAGGGCCTCAACTCGGCCACCATGTTTTACGAAGGCTGCTCGTCGTGGTTCCTGGAGGACGTGCTGCCGTGGATGGACGAAGAGGCCATGAATGAGGGCAAGCTCAAGTGCCCCAACGCAAAATGCCAGAGCCGCGTGGGTTCCTTCTCGTGGTCGGGCTCGCAGTGCTCGTGCGGCACGTGGGTCACACCGTCCATCAAGCTCACGAAGAGCCGCGTGGACCTCATTCTCCCGATCGTCAACATACCCATCGTGTCCGCCACGATGTATACGACTAGTACCGTTAGTGCCGATAGATCTGAAGAGATTCCTCTGGCGGCGGTGGCCGATAACACCACGGAGAGTGAGGTACCGACAGCAGAAACCTCTGTCAATACGCCACAGGTGCCCACACAAGTTGCGATGGACATGTAAACCCAACCAACCGACGGAAAATAATGCCAGACAATCATTTCCACTTTGGCTGGCTTTACACTCCCCCCCCCATCAACCTGTCGTTCCTTGTTTTTTTCATTCCATGTCGTATACAATGACACTGCCGTCATCGCCAGCGGCCACGAGGCCGGAGGGTGTGGTCGCGATGGCACGCACGGCGGCCTGGTTGGCGCCCAACCCATAGAGCAACTCGCCTCGTTTCCAGTCATGCACATGCAGCATGCCATTGCCCGCGCCGCTAAGGCAAAGCTGCTGGTCCACGTGCAACGAGTAGATAAAATCCAGGTGCTCAGTAAAGTCGTGAACGACCCGGAACGAGGCGCGCTTGTCCACGACCTTGATCGTGCCATCGGCACCACCCGTGAGCAAGGTGTACGCGTCCTGTTCCGGTTCCAACAGGAAGCCCACGGCACCGGCCTTCCCGCTCTTGTGGTCCACGTGCAGTTCCATGGTCTGCATGGGCGTGGCTCCCTTTTGCCGCAGGTCCCAGGCCTTGACCAGGCCATCTTGACCACCACTAAAGCAGAGTGCACTGCCATTATCCGTTGCTCGACTCGCGAGTATACTAGTGGTATGACCATGGTGTGCCTGACTGATCTTCCGCGTCACCTTGCTGGCGTCAAGGTCCACGACATGCACACAGCCATCACGGTCACCGGTCACGATGGATAACGACGTCGTGGGGACCACTGACATGGCTAGCAGAGGTGCCGTGCCAGCCTTGATGGAGCTCACTTCGCGCTCACGGCTTGAGGCCTTGCGCCCGATGTTCCACACACGCACGGTCTTGTCGTAGCTGGCACTGGCGAGCAACTCGTCCGTTAATGGCTGCACCAACGTGATGGAGCCGCTATGACCCACGAGGTCCTCGCACTTCACACCCGAGGCATCCCAGAGGCACAGCTTGCTGTCCATGCCGCCCGACACGATCCGGTTGTCGTCCAGGTACGTCACGGCCGTGACCCATTCACTGTGGCCAAACTTCTTGGTGTACAGCGTCCGCGCTCGACTGGTACTGCCACCACTACTGGTGCCCGCTCGTGTGCGACTACTACTACTACTACTACTACTACTACCACTGCGAGTGTGAGTGTGAGGGGCGGTGGAAGAGGCCAGTGGGATCGTGTAGAGTGCGTGGTCGCTGCTGCCCACCACGATCTCGCGCTGGTCTGGGCTCAGCGCCATGCACATCAGCGGCTGGCTGGACGGGGCATGCACCGTGCCCGTTGGATTCGCTGGGCCCGTGAGCCATGCGCCACCTCGGTCTTGATCATTGGAAGACGCGCTTGATGAAGCCAATACCGTCGCTGTGGTGGCTTTCACCTGTGCCGATTGTGGGCGGTTCCTGCTTGTCACTTGCAGATGTTGGTCGTGGCCTGACTCCGGAGACGACGCCAAGCGGGTCCGTGACGCACTACTATTAGTTCGCTGCCGACAGCCAGTGGTGCGCTTTAACTCCTCGCAGCCAGCGTCAAATGCAGCTATGTACGTGTCATTCTGGCGATGTGACTGGGAGGCGGCATGCCGCGGGCGGCCCGTCGTCGCGAGAGTCGTACGACTGCTATGGGTGCGTGTCGGGGCCACCTTGACCACTGCCGAGAGCGCTTCATCGTCGTCATCCCCCTCTTCTTCTTGGTGGCTGCGCTGTGTGTCTTCGTTGGCGTACCCGTGCGCAGCGTACTCTTCGTACCGCACGCGTCGCTGCCGCTCAGCCATGATGCCAATGCCAATCGTGAGGCGGCACTGGCGATCCAAATCGCGCGGCTCTTCATCCTCGAGCCCGACCCGACGTGGTGTGGTACCACACCATTCTGGTGTGGCAGTATACCAGCTCACCTGCATGGCAAGACTTGTCAAGCTACAACACCCCATCATATTCACGCGCATCACCTGGGGGCACCTGCGCCACGCGCTTTCATCAAAGCTCGTGCGCTGACACCACACGGCTCGATGTCAGCCGCAGACTAAGGAAGGTATCCACGTGGAAAGCGTGCAAGAAGAAGGGATGAGCGTGAGGGCGGGGGCCTCTGGGTGGGAAACCGTTAAATTCATAGCGTACAGTACTGGTATCAAGCATCCTGGACCAGAACATGGTGAAGTACATGTACCCGTAGCGGACAATCCATGGCTGCTTCGTGTCTTTGCTCTTGTTCCCGATCCAGACGGGCTCCTCCTCCTCCTGTTGGATCTGGTCTTTCATGCGACGGCGCGCATGCGGTCTGCCTTCCACATACTCACACCAAGAGAGAGAATGAACATTTTACTTTTGTCTTACAACCTCGAACATTCTCTCACTGACCTGTCCGCTCTGGTAACTTCAACAACGGGAGTCAACAGTACCGTAAAGAAGGCACATTAGTATACACATCCTCACCCGTTTCCGGATACAACCGCGTCACTGGCGCTTTTGTATACCCTCCCGCTGCCGTCGGAGGTGTATAAACTTGCATGATCCAATACCCGCTGCTTTCCGTTTCACGTTTGGTTGTCTCCATCCCCTTTCGCATCCTGCATGTTCTTATACCGAGATCACGCGCATCACGAACTGACCACGCCGACCGGCTGCCATTGCCAAGAGCGCGTGAGAATGAATGCGCATTTCGGTTTTGGGGCCTTTATCGTCAGCACCACCTTCTCGACGGCGACGCGTCTCCTTCACGCGTTCACGCTCGACGCTCGTCTCTCTCGCTGTCTCTCTGTCTCTCTCTCGCTACGACCCACACCACGCCGCTGTAGCCGTAACCATAGCCGTAGCCGTAGCCGTTGTCGTACGCTCTGGGCTGGAGGACATCAGGAGCGTGTGTCTGTGTTGAGTTGAACTGGTGGCGCGGGAGTGTTCATCTCCTCCTCCATTTGGAACGGCTGCGCTAACGGCGACGGCGGTGACGGCGGTGAACGAGGCGACACGCTTCCACCTCAGCTCAGCTCAGCCTCAGCTTAGCTCATGCAGTCGGCGCTGACGTTCGGAGGGTTGGCCAAGAATGTCAACACGCGTCCGGGCGCGCGCTATGCCGCGTCGGCGTATCACCTGAGTGGACGTCATCTCCCCGTCTCGCATTCCGCCTCCTCGTTGGTCGCGCTCATGGGGGACGCGTATGAAGAAG
This sequence comes from Pythium grandisporangium, assembly GCA_023336285.1. Classification (NCBI taxonomy): domain Eukaryota; phylum Oomycota; class Peronosporomycetes; order Pythiales; family Pythiaceae; genus Pythium; species Pythium grandisporangium. The sequence goes on from JAADWT010000333.1 coordinate 9,074, forward strand.
AGAGCGCTAGTGGCGAGCTCGCGGAAGCTGCCGGACGACAGGGCAGGCCGCGTCTGCTGGCCTTCAACGTACTCGTGGCCTCACGGTCATCGGCACCGCCGTCGCCGCGCGGCGACGATCGTCTTCGCCTTGGGGATCACCATGCGCTGGCCGGTGGCAATGCTCGCCGTGGTGCATTGGCCGGTGATGTATTTGCGATGTCGTCGTTGCAGCACGCGACCATGAAACAACAACAAGAGAACAAAGAGAAGAAGAAGACGAACCGGACCGCTTTGAAGATGCGCCATGGCCGCCAGATGCCGCCTCCGCGGGGAAGTGCTGTGAACAAGACCAACCCGTTTATTGGGTATTTTCAACGGGCTGCGGAGGAGGAGGAGGAGGAACACGAGATGGAAGCGGTATCGCCACGCCCACTGGATGCAAGCAATGCAGATGGTGGTGCCGAGCAGCCATCATCGTCTGTACGGCTGCAACGACCGCCTCGACAAAATGGTATGCAAGCTAGTCGTCGCCCGCCAACAGCACTTCCCCGTCCACGGGCAGAGGTAGCAGCATCTGATGCATCATCAGGCGTGCCTTCCGCATCGCAGGAGGTGCTCACCAAGGAAGAAGTGGAAAAGAACAAGGTGGCCGACAAGAAAATGAAGAATGCCGCGGAGCCAACGTTATCGATGGATACTGTCTGCCACCCACGACCACCACCGTCACCGACGCTACGTCGCAGCCTCAGCGCCTTGTCACTGAACACGGGTCGTGATAATAGTGAACAAGCGCAAGTGGCTCGTAAGCCGTCACCACGAAGTGCACTGAGTAAGCCGATGCCGCGGTCTCCGCATCTGTCCGACAGTGCGTCTGTCATTCGTAGTCGCAGTTCATCCTCCATCTCGTACCTTGGTGCAAGTGCGTGGTCGCGTTTCCAGCAAGACTTTGATGTCGTGCGTACACTTGGCCAGGGCGGTCAGGGCATGGTCTATAAGGTACAGAGCAAGGTTGATGGCTGTTTGTACGCGATCAAGAAGGTGTCACTACCGCGTGCGCTACAGCGCGATGCTGCCCTGCTGCACCAGGCATTACGTGAGGTCAAGGCGATGGCTTCTTTGGCCCCGCATGCCAACGTGGTGCGCTATCACACGGCATGGCTCGAGGAAGAGTTTGATGAACTGACCAATGACCACGCGCATGGTGACGCGGCTGGAAACCGCATCAAGTCACCAAGTGGATCAAAAGTGTCCAGTCAAGGGCAAGAGGAGGAAGAGGAACGTGATGGAGCAACGATAGACGACCGATCGGTGTCTTTTTTCTCACGAAACGAATACTCGCTGGACTCGCTGAGCAACTCGGATACCTCGATGGGCGGCTTTCAGTTTGCGGAGCCTTCGAGTCAGTCCATTGTAGCGGAAGCGGAAGCCGAGCTCATGGCGACCAAGCCGAAACCGCTTGGCGTGGTTCCAGAAAGTCTGCGAGAGGATGACCATAGTTCAACCTCTTCCAAATCAACATGCGACTCGTTGGACCGCGACAGGACCTCGCTGACATTGTACATTCAAATGGAGTTGTGTGGTTCCGCCGCGTCCAATGATGCACCCGCTGGTGTGGATGGAGCAGGTATTAATCCGTTGGAGGATGCCGATGACAAGGAAGATGACGATTCGTTTCAGCGCCTGATCACACGAGTCACAACTCCGAAACCGCGTGCTCCCATGCATCCCAGCCCGCATGCCGTGCATGATGTGCATACAACGCTAACGTCATGGTTGCGCTCGTCGGTCGAAGCGCGTGCGTCGGGGGAGCAGGATTTCGCCAAGCATCGAGAGGGACTCACCCTGTTCCTGGGTGCGCTACTGGGTGTGAAACATCTCCATGCGTCCGGTGTGATTCATCGTGATCTCAAACCAGACAACATCTTTATTCACGGTGGGACCGCGAAAATCGGTGACTTTGGCCTCTCCAAATCCATCTTTGGGGACTACGTGGACGGAATGAGTGGCACTCAGATGGGTATGACCTGTGCGGATCATACAACCGCGCTCGGAACATTCACGTACGCCTCCCCGGAGCAGCTTGGGCTCAACTGGAACCGATCACCCGGCGCGAGCGCCGCGAAAAACGCCAAGTACTCAATTGAGTCGGATGTGTTTGCCTTGGGCGTGATCTTGCTCGAGATGTGCTACCCGTGCGCCACAATGATGGAGCGTTCGCAGGTGCTAACCTCTGTGCGTCACGGCGTCGTGCCACAACAGGCCCTGCAACGCTTTCCTGTGGAGATGGGTCTTGTGCTGCGCATGACATCTGTTGACCCAGCGGAACGTCCGTCCATCGAAGAAGTGCACGAAAGCCTGCGAGCACTTTTGACTACGAACGAGAAGTCAAAGGCCACGGTGCGGTCGGCTCTGGATGATCTACAGGAACTCGAATCGGTACGTGTAAAAAAAAACTTGATTGCTTGTTTTTATTGGTTGGAACCTCGAGTAAATGCAGCGTGATACTGACATGGTGACGATGTATATGTGTATGATGTCGTTGTGATCGTTTGTTGACAGCGGCTTGCGTTGGCTGTGCATCAGCTTCGGGACCGGTCGCAGCTCGCCCAGCAGCTTGAACTCCTGGTCTCAGAATTGCATGACAAGGTGCAAAATGTGGGCATGGCTCTGGCGTAGCTTGCGCAGTGGGTAGCGACAACTCCTTTTTATCTTTAAAAAGGCCTCGTTGATCCTGTTTTCTTTCAATGAGTGATCTATGGAACGCACGATCACGCTTCATGGTTGCGATGCTTCTTCCACATCTGAAACAAGTGCCGTCTCTTTTCGTTTCGCGTCCCAATTCACTCGATATCATGCTCGGTTACCCAGTGACGATAATTCCCTCCATGCCCGCCCTCCCTCCTTTATATCGTTGGCAGCTGTTGCCAACGATACAAGCGAGACTTGGGGTCATTCCACCCACCTCCAACATGCGTGCTACACGTCTTGTCGCGTCGTTTTCGTCTGCCAAGTCCAGAGTCGAGCAAAGATTTATCTTGTCGGCGTGCATACCCTCGGCAGTGTCCTTCATCAGGTCACGACGAGTTCATTCGATCTCTCCCCAACTTCCTCAATCCCTCCACGTCGCACGCTCTCCAGAAAAGTAATAGTAACTAGCAGAAGCTGCTGTCGCAGTCCAAAACCTTGATAGGAATAGTGTCGTAGCCGACCACACAAACACAAAAAAACAAAAACAAAAGCAAGCAAGCAAGCTACTACGTGGAAGTGCGTAGTTCTCCAAGCAAGCAAGCAGCTACGTAAACAAAGAAATCAATATAAAACGAGCACAAGCTCATGCTCTACAGTAGTCGCAAAACACACACACACACACACACACATAAAGAGAACCATCTCGCCACGTATCCGTTCCACTCACAAGATTCCACTGGAGAATAAAAATGTCAACTCCATTTTTTTTTTTCATTTCCATATGCGTGCTTGGCGTCCCCATCACGCATGCCGTCCATGCTGGACTCACTCAGCTTGTGCTGGGCAATACGTTAAACAAATGATAGTACTGTTCGTGGTCGTACACACCCACGGTCGTCCCGCAGTCGGCGCATGTGACACCAAAATACTCATCCTCTCGAAGCGTCAGCGCCGTAGCAGCTCGCTCAGATACCGGTGAGGATTGCGACTGCAATTTTGGCTTGGCTTGTGGTCGTTGTCGTCCCTTGATCAGCGCTCCTGCTTTCAAATGTCCACCAGTGTCTTCCTTGCGATCACTATAACTCAGCGTTTCTGCCTTGTTGACCCGGCAGTTGATGGCCACGCGGGCGCGATACTGGTTCGGGAACTTGACATGCCGCTCACAGTCCATGCAGACCGTGAGGAAGCAGCAAGGGCAGCAGAGCGACGCATCTGTCGTGGCACCAGGGCGTCCTGTATACATATAAATCACATAACCATCACCGTCAGTCATCATCCATCCATGCATCCTTCAGGATGAGTTTTGGTTTTGTTCCTTTTCTTCGTTTGGCAGCAAGCCATTCATCACAATACAGAGCTTTTTGTCACGTACGCAGATTGGTGTGCACCCATTTCTCGTCAGCGTCATCCAGTTCATCGCCATACAGCGGGTCACTTGCGGTCTTCGTCACATCGGCATTGGTTCCTGGTAAATGCGGCGTGATCAGTTCTTGTTGCTTCTTCTTCTTGGCGCCTTCACTGAGCTCGGGGCCATGGCCCTCGCTTGCCACAGCGGGGGCCGGTGCCGGTGAGCCCACCTGCGCGTGCTCTTGTGTGGACTGTAGCGATTGAAACCGGAAGGGCGCTTGCGTGAGCTGTAGACCACTGGTATCACTACTGCCCTGGCTCAAAAGCGCAGCATCCAGTGCGGTTTCCAGCGCGGAGCGGCGCTGCGAATGGCTTGCCCATTGCGCCGCGCTCAGCGCAAACTCCTTCTTCGTGGGCTGCACTGGCATGCCGTGCATTGCGCTTCGCTGTTGCTGTTGCTGCTGTTGTGTAGGATTCTTCAGTTCCTGCTCCTGGTGCTTTGGTGACTGGTGGTGACTGGGATGACCGCGTTGCGCCATCGTGCCTATCGGGCGCAGCACCGCGCGGCTACGCGAGGCGGATGCACCCGCCATCGCCATGCCCAGCGGAGTAGTGGGCGCAAGTGGTGGGCGTTGCCCTGCTGCCACAGGGCCACTCAATGCAGTAGCTGCTGCCGACTGGCCACTAGGTAAATCCTCATTATCATTTGATTCCTCCTCCTCCTCCTCCTCCTCCTCCTCGCTGGACATGACCACATCGTAAAAGTCGTCGGCATCAGCACCAGACACGCCAAAGGCGGTGCCCCCGCGACCCGCGCGCCTCGCTGAGAAGGAAGCCATCAACGCAATGGAGCCAAGAGAGACTTGTCGGCGATCGCTCGATCGATCCGGGTTGATTGATGATCACTGGCGCGCGACAGCGTCCTATACTACTATCTTCCAGGAATACCCGTAAAAGTAAAGTATATTCGTATGGGTACGGTGGTTATGTGTGTGACCTTTCACTCCAAAACAGAGTGTAGCCATTTGGAGTGATGCGCGGTGGATCGACATGCGGCACGCGGACCGAGTCATGTCGTGCGTTCATGGCGGGCTCGCTGGCGGAGATGCAGCGTCAGTACGGGCATCTACCCATAGCCGCACAGCAGCAGCGTCTGCGCATCCACTTGCGGTATTTCCTGCTCACGATCGGGTCCCAGGTGGAAGATGCCGATGAAGATGACGCCAAGACCGTCACTTGGAGCGTGGCGCCATCCGCGTTGTCGGTGACGGTCCCAACGGTATCAGCGATACGACCATATCCAATGGCGACGAGACTGCTTCACAGTGAGCGTCATTCACTGCAGCAGTGGAGAGAAAGCGCGATGAAGCGAGAGCGATGGCGAACACAGCGTCATGCTAGCGTACGCTGCATTCAAGCGATGTACCGTCGTCATCGTCGTCTTGATCGTATCCGCGATCCGGCTACAGGCACTGTTGTCATGTCAGGCATTGCTAATGGTTTTCACGAAGAGGAGCTTGCCTCCAGCTCAGTCTTCGTGACCTCCTCGTACTGTAAGGACTGGCGCATCGAAACTGGTAGCATGGAGGAAGAGGAGGAGGAAAAAGAGGAGGTGAAGGAAGAAGAGGAGGAGGAGGAACCAGAGGAGCAGCCACGCAGGTATACGCAAGCGCGGGCTGTTGATGATCGTGCGGTTGACAAGCTTAAGGTGCCGACGCCTGCCACAGGTGAGTGTGACACTGTGACGGCTCCATTCCAGCTCGTCGTGCAATGGCTGGGCGCCCGCGATTTGGCTGTCCACGATCGACAAGCTCGGCGCGGAGCCACCGCCACCATCCGCACTTTCGAATATGTGAGCGCCGAGGTCTTTGTGATGCGCCACGAAGCCATTGAACTGGCTCGCTTGCAAGTGCCACGTAAGTCGCTTGTGGATGCCATGGGTGGAGGACAGCGTGGCGGTGGTGGTGGTGCCGCATCCATCGGGTGGGACAATGAGGCGCTGCACATGGCCATTGATCCAATGGAGATCACACCGGACAGCATCCTGGAGGACTGCGTGATCCGCATCCACGTGTGGTTGCATGAGCGTGGCGATGGCGCTACCGATGGCGTCCGTCGACGAGCAGGTACACTAACGATCGCGATGGATCTGCTAGCCACTCCACTGGCACACCAGTACGCCATGACACGCTGGTTCCCGCTCGAGCATGGTGGCTCTGGTGCCGTACCCGTGCGTGGTGAAGTTCGTCTAAGTGTCGCCCTCCTCATGCGTGACCGCTTGGCGACAAACAGTTCACAACAACAACAACAGCAACAATCAACCAATTGGGTGCCGTATCAACCATCTGCACCGCCATCACGAGATGCTGAAGCGATGGCAGCGAACCATCACCCCCGCCAACACAGTCAGCGTGCTGTTTCCCACCGCGAACCACGGTCGGCTCGAAACACGGTTCGTCCATGGCCCATTCGCGTTCAGTCTTCCGATGAACCACAGGATAAGTCCGCGATGATGACGACAAAGGCAAACAAACCACCACTGTCTCCACGTAAACAAGCACAACCGGTAGCGATATCACAGCAGCAGGAGCAGTCACAGTTGCTGCCACGGCGTCGGAACGCCACTCGTATAGCCCGCGTCGAGGTCATCTCGCCTCCGTCATCGCCGTCCTCGTATTCATCCGAGGCAGGCAGCGAGGTTTTGGATGCCATCTCCCCAATACCAGAGAAACCATCACGGTCACCTAGGTCACTCACTCGACAACATATTGATAGCGAGTCGCCGCGTTCACTAGTCAACGGTATCGCTCGCAACAAGCTGGGCCAGCCGCTACGTCTAAAGCAACAGGTACAATCTGGAAAGAGTGCGGCCAATTTCACTGAGGATGCAGATGCCGCAACAGCGGCGACAACGACAACGTCTCCATTAGGTTCATCCCCCAAGAAAAAGTTCCTCAAGCGAAAGCCATACAAGGTGGTGTTCCAAAAGCTGGACTGGTCCTCGGTCCCGGCCAAGACGGATTGCAGTTGGAATCTCAAGGTTAACAGTACGAACCCCGATCCACAGGCAGACCCAACGGCACCTCGTCGTACGAGAGGGGAGACAGTTACTGCGTCTGCTACACAACCTGCATCCTTGGTCCATGGCCAGTCGATTGGTGTCGATCGGTTCGCGTCGCTGGTTCAGGACGTGCACCACGCGTGCCATGTGACAGCACAATCCGCAGCATTAGCGCAAATGAAATATCGCTCGGAACGCCACACATTTGCCAACAAGTATGCGTCCATCGCGCATCAACTTGCGACTTCCTCGTCCTCCTCCTCGCTATCATCATCCCCATCTTTTCCCTCGATTTTGTTTCTAGCGTCCGATGCCTCGCTTCACTCGCTATGGAAACAACTCCGAGACGATGACGACAGCGGTCCCACCTACTTGAAGCATTTGCAAATGCATTCCTGATCATTTCACGAATCAGCAAGACCCAATCAAGTCCTCAACGCATTCCATCATGTTGAGTATCCAACCCAACCTTTCTCAAAATGAAACACAATATTACAAAAGGCCAAATATAATGAAACGGTTTTGTGGTGTGGTAATAAGTTAGGAAACCCCACAGGACGAAAACTTGAGCGATCGGTTAACTTAATCGACACCTCCCAACCTGCAAAAACGGCCCCACTTCCTAATTATCGCTCGCTTCAAGATAGATAGATGCCCATGGAGACGATGATGCCACGCAGTGACGGCTTCACGGCCGTGAATGACGACGATGACGCGCGTCTCAGCACACGCTCGGTATCAGACGCCGTGCCATCCCCATCTCCACCGCTTCCACCGCCGCTATCCGCCTCTGCACGGGCGTCGGCGTCGGCCGCCAGCTTGGCGTCCAAGTTTGCGCTGGGCTCCCGCAAGTTCCTCACGCCGCTGGCCTCCGTGGCGGCCTCCGCGACGGCCACGGCCACGGCCACCGCCACCGCCACAGCGGCTGTCGCAGTATCAGCCGTGTCCACGTCCACAGCCTCGGCCTCAGCGGCCACCACCTCGCTGGCGTCCTACCTGACGGCGGCCGCGGATGCCGTGGCGGCCAACGCCAATGCCGCGATGACGCTGCCCACTTCTCCACCACCACCCACGGGGTGTGGCTACGACGTCTCCGTGCCCGCGCCCATGACGGCAGCCGCGGGGGAGGCGGCCATGCTCGCCAATGACTCGGCGTTACCCGAGGAGGCCGAGGCCATTGAGTTTGCCCTGGTCACGGCGCAGCAGCGCATGCAAATCCTCGAGACCCTGGTGCAGCACCGCCGCGCGGACTGGAGCTACCTCAAGGCCATGCACGAGGGTGCCAACTACTGGCTCAACATGGCTTTGCTGCGAGAGCCGCAGGTATTGGCGCATCTCGGTGACAAGCAGATGCGAAGACGCTGCCGGCAGTTCTTCTTCTTGGGCCTCGGGCTTGGCCGCCTCATGCGTGACGTGGACCACGCGCAATTACTGGCCTGGGAGGGATGTCAGCTCCTGGAAGAGCTCGAGTTTTTCCTGTCACCGAATGCCGTGCAGGCCATGAAGCTCATGGTAGCGACCAATAGTGCACTGCATGAGCCGTTGCCGTCGGCTGCAATGAACAAGGGCAAGGACGATGACGGCATCGAGCCCGAGTCCTCATCAGCCAGTGACACGATCGAAGTGACCGAGCCGTGTCGCCCCACGATCTACAAGTGGAATCAGCGCGTGGTGTACCGCCGACTATTGACACCGTCCATTGTACGTGGTCGTGCTGGTGTTGTGGGGTCATGGCCACCGTGAGCGGCTTGTTGTTGTTATTGTTGTTGTTGCTGACGGTGGTTACCTTCTCGACCGGTGGTGCTCGTGTGATGATGGGGATAATAACGTGGCTGGCGGTGATAGCCGTTCGCGCTGGATTATCGCGAGGTGATGCTGTCACTGTGTGATATCCTCTCACTCATCTACAGCAAGCTCGTGGAGGACAATAGCAGTTCGGAGAATGTATACCTCTTCCAGGCAGCTATTCGTTTTGACCAGAAGATTAAGGTGAGCGGGTCTGCAGGTCTGCAGGTCTGCGAAGGGCATGTCCGTGATCGCTAACTGGGATCATTGCTAACTATTTCCCTCTTCTTGCTTTGCGCGTGTATGTTCCTCTTTTTTTTTGTCTCTTTTGTTTCGACTTGGATGATGCTCAGAAACTCGTAATTGATCCCGTGAAGAAAGAGTTCTCGGCGGTGGCCACCAATGTCGTCACCTCGGAGTTGGCCAGCGTGCGGAAATTGTACTCATCACGAGAAGCTGGAGCTGGTACCACTGGGCACTCGTCCTCACCGGCGGCGATGAGTCCGACGACGACCGTGGACTCCGTTCGTAGCGAGTCATCGGATCCCGACTGTAGCCCGAACGAAATGGAGCAGCCACCACCTGCGCCGACATCGACAGCTACAGTTCTGTAGATGTAGAATAAACGGCGCACATAAGAAGGGTTGTAATGCTGCTATCAACATTCTCACCCAACTGCAGGTGTCATAAGAGAAAGAGAACGGTCAGACGTGAGAGCAAACAACACGATAAGTGTTTGTGAAAAGCGTCTACAGCATCACACTGTCAACTTTTTCACGAGTAGAAACGAACGTATGGTACTTCTCCATCTCTATTTTTCGTGAGCAGGCACAAATGTTTATGTCTCATCCGTACTTTGTCAAGTCAAGAGTAAGGGACTTGGACTGCTGAAGGTTGATGTCTTTGCATATTCCAACCAACGCATCTGCCTTCTCGTAGAAGGCGTCCTTCAGGGAAATGACCACACACTGGAAATCGCAGTTTGCAATATATGTCGAGACCTTGTTGACATTGACATTGTCTAATGCAGCGTCGACTTCATCAAGCACAAAAAATGGTGACGGGCGATAGTTGTGAATCGCGAACAGTAGTGCAAGCGCAGCCACGGTTTTCTCGCCACCAGACAACTGTTCCATCTCTCGGAATCGCTTCATAGGTGGCATAGCGTTGTACTTCATACCATTCAGGTACGGCTCTTCAGTGTTCTCAAGGTTCAAATATGCTGTGCCACCAAGGGGGTGCTTGGAACTCCTTGTCAGCTGTTTGTACGTGGCATCAATTACACCTGCGACATGGTTAAATGCCTCCATAAAGCGTTCGTATCGTGAATTCTTGATCTTCTCAAACTTCGACGCAGCTTCAAAGGATTTCTGATTAATACTCTCGAGTTCTTCTTCTTCTTTGGCAATTCGACCCTGGATCTCGTCGTATTTATCTAGCGCACGCATATTGGGCTGCATCCGCTCCAGATCTGACACCATATCGTTGATTTGTTGCTCGAACTTTGAAATGACTTCCTCAGAATTCTCGTCATAGTGAGATGTCAAATGATCCGGCAGGACCGAGTAATCAATTTCATGATCAGTGTAACGCTGCATACCCCGGGTTTCGAGCATACCCCCTTCGAAATTGGAAGGTAGTGAAGCACTGGCATCCACATCCATATCCTCACCAGCTTCCGTGTCGTCGTGACTGTTACTTTGCCCGATCAACGGGAGACGCACTTGATCGAGCGTCGCCCTCTTCAAAATCTCTGCTTTTTTGTCCTTCAAACGCTCCAGCGCAGTTTCCTCACTTGTCACCTTGGTCAAAATGACACCCTTCTTCTTCTCGCTCCTTGCCTTTTTCTTCGTTATAGCTCTCAACTCTGTTTCGAGTTCATCAACCTTAGCCAACATTTGGGTCGCTGTAGCTTGCTCCTCTTTATATTGTTGAATGAGAGTTGATAATTTCTTCTCCAGCAACGTGTCTTCCTCGGAGATGTCCTGTAGCCGCGCTTGTTCTCGTACGGCAATCTCCTTTGCTTCTTTCATCGGATTTTCGTAGTCCTGAGCAGTTAAATATGCAATCTACACGGGTGGACAAGACAAGATAAGTAATATCAGAAAGTGCGTACAAACAGTATGCAAGGCGACTGAAATGCACGTACCTGAGCTTCCAATTTCACCATGTGTTCAGCAATTCGACGTTTGGTGTCTGCGTGTTGCTGTTGCCTCTTCAAAACCTTTTCTTCGTACACTCGAATACTATCCACTCCGAGTTTAGCACTGAAATCTGAAAACATGTCGTCTTCCACACGATGGATTTGATCTTCCAAGGCAGATATTTGACCGGTGCGAGAACTGATGGCATCCTCGTATTTTTGCTGATCAGGCAAAATCACTTGCTGAATACGAAGCTCCGTCTCATCCAGTCGGGTCTGAATCTTCGGGCGCTTTGTCTCCGTCGTCACCAGATCGGCTCTCGCATACCGTAGTCGATTTTGCATACCCTCGGCTTGAGTGCGCAGTGTTTGCATCTTCGAATACGATGCACCATGTTTTTCCAATGAATGGAGCTCTTCGAGTAATTGATCTTTCGTCTGTTGCAGAGCGTCAATCTCTTTTTCGTCCCACCGACCAGCCCGCTGAAGATCATTCTGAGTTCTTCCACCTGTCATACTACCATTTTTGCTCACAACCATACCCCCCAGCGTAACCGCCTTGACCTTCTCGTTTTGACGGAAACACAAGTCACGCGCCACATCGATCGAATCACACACAACCGTATCACCCACTGCATATACCACCGCAGGTTCAATATCCGGGTCACATTCGACCACGTCAAGTACGAGCTTGATATTGCTTCCCAGGTTACGGAAGCGTTCGTTGATGGGTTTCACGCGAATTTTGTCCAATGGAATGAATTGGGCGCTTCCTGTCCTTGACTCTCTCAAATACTGAATACAGTCTTGGCCAGTTTTATAGTCTGTCACGACAATTGCGTCCATATGCTTGCCAGTTGCAACAGTAATTGCCATGTTGTATCTCCGCTGAACTGGTTTGCAAAGGTCCACCAGTCGACCCCGCACACCCGGAAACAACCGCTTCAACGCCTCCATAGTTTCAGTCTTTTTGCTCTCGGCCTGTGATTGACGTCTATCGTCGCGTAGATCACGAAGCTTGGAGTTCACGCGATCGAGCTCATCCTGAATTTCCACTTTTCGACTCCCTTGATTTTCGATCTGTACAAAAGTTGCGATTAACGGGTAAGCTCCTTTAGCCAAATTATTGCCTATACATGCTGCATAGTTCGACCCTTACCTCCGTTTCAGCATCCCGCAAACTCCTTTCGGATTCTGCAATTGCCGTTTCTGTTTGAGTTATGACGTCTTTCATCTACATCAGACATACGTTGTTAGAGTTAATTATAAGCAGACACAGAACTTTCCGACGAAATATTAATAATACGTACGTTTTTGATACGATCATCAGCCACCTCAAGGTCTTCACGAAGCATCTGCGAGACTTTTTCATTTTCAGAACGCTCTAGCGTCAACGCCTGAAGCTTGTTTTCGTCTGCAGATTGCTGGCGAAGAATCGAGTCCAGTTCATTGCGTAGTAGAATAGTCTCGCTCTGAACAGATTCCTTGATACGATGATACTCCTCAAGTCGTTCGCCTTCCATCACGATTTCTTCTTCACCTTGATTGCCATTCTGACTTGTCAATTCTAATTGCTGTTTTGCTGCGTTCAATTCCTCCAAGTCTTTTTGAAGACCTTCAATTTCAGATGCCTTTGACCCCTGTTTTAGCTTCAACGTTCGTTCCATGGCCACTGCTTCCTCTGCTTTCTTCTTCGCATATTTCGCCTGTTCTCGGAGCCGGATTCGTTTTGGTTCCATATCATCGATTTTTTGTTGAAGAAGACGTAAGCGATCACGGCATGTTTTGGCCTCCCGGAGACTAGCGCCGTGCTCTTTCTTCTGGTCACGGTACGATGAGGTCAACCCTTCTTCCTTTGCCAAGAATGCGGACAATTCGTTCTGGAACCCTTTCAAGGAGTCTTCATGGGTGTTTACATCTTCTTCCACTCGATGTAGTTGCCACAAGAAGTACTCTACACGCCGTGCATGCTATTGGGGGCAACGTCAAAAGAGCAAGCATAGCACCATTAGTTCCGGCATATAGCAGAGAATACAGCCTCCCCAACATGAAGATGCACAATAAAAAGAAGCCGTTACCAGTTCTTTTCGCTTTGCCCGGAATCGTTCAGCCTCCTCTTTTTGCTCCTTGACCATTCTCTTTTCCGCGACAAGCCCTTTCTTCTTCTGGTACGCAAAGATGGCATTCTCCTCGGCCACATTCTTCTCATCCAGCAACTGGTTATACTCTTGCCTGCGCAGGACCATGCATGCAGCCATACAGTCAGATCCTCCTCCTCTACCGATGACAATAGCAAACCCACATCATCATCGAGCTCCCCCCCCTCCTCCTACCTCACTTCATCCGACATGGAGATCTGCTCAAATAGCTTCGTGAGTTCCTCGGGGCTCTTGGATGCGATGGACTCGACATCCCCCTGGAACACCAAGAAATTACGCGCCTTCACCAGAATGCCAATCTCCTTGAGCCGTTGTTGATACTCGTCAAAACTTACATCTTCGTTATTGATCCGATACGAACCAATCCCCTTCTCCGAGATAACCCGCGTATACAGAAGCTCCTGACCGGCCCGCGCGCCTTCAATCTCGCCCTCGTCTAGCTCGTACACGAGCGTGACATACGCACCAGAGGTATCCGAGGAAGTCGTCTCCGAGGGGCCCTGATGGATCAAGTCCTTGAGGTGATTCGAGCGCAACTGACGACTGCTCACGCCCAACACAAAGCTAATGGCGTCCATGAGGTTGGACTTGCCCGAGCCGTTGGGCCCAATCACAGCCGTGAAGCGCTTGAACGGACCAATCGAGTGCACGCCGCCATACGATTTGAAGTTCTCCAGCTCCAGCCGCGCGATACGCCCCATCGTTCCCACCGCAGCACCGCCGCACGCAGCAGCACGCAGACAGCAGGCAGTAGGCAGTGGGCACTAGGCAAAGGAGGCAATACGTAGTACGTGGAGTTGTGGGTTGATCGCCGTCGATGCTTCTTCCGGTGTGACGTGGAGAAGCTGTAGCTTCGTGTGGAGGCGTGTTGCCCTTGTCGTTGCCGTTGCCGTTGCCGTTGCCGTTCCGCTCGTCCAATCCTGGTTGTGTAGCGTTCCCGCCAGGCAACATCCGATGCAGCCCAATATTCGGTATGCCACACTAATGAATTCTTCATCATTTTGGTGTGGACCACCCTATGATCCGTGACAGTTTCGAGTCGAAACTGTCGCGGATCAAATCCTTCCTCCCCCCCCCCGCTTTCGTCCATGATGTGGTTAACTCGAAT
>JAADWT010000334.1:0-23332 GCA_023336285.1 Pythium grandisporangium
CCCAGCAAGACCTACTACTTCAACCACCTCCCCCTCTCCAGTATGCACAGATACAGTGTCAACGTCTCAACCCCATTGATCCTGCGCTGTACACGTTCACGTGACCTCATGCGGACATACCCTTCGCCAACAGCAGAATTAAAAACAAAACAAAACCAAATAGAAAGATATGCTGCATTCAAACGCGACCTACCTATTCGCATGCGTCGGTCTGTCTGCTACGGCATCCTCACTTTAGCACATGCTCATATGCTATGCCATTGTTTACATTTTGCTGCACTACAAGCTGGAGCTGCCTACACCTGTTCATATCTCCTTCCCTTGTAATTTTCTCCTGCTGGCTGCCTGTTGACCGGTTATCCCCCCTCCATCGCCATTCTCCATTCCACGCCAGCATGCTCACGATCGGCGCTGGTCCGAGATCTTGAGCTTCTCCTGCAGCACGTAGATCACGCTTTCCAGCATCTGTCGCTTGCCCTCGAGCACCTCGCGCACCGAGTCCGTGTTGCTCTGGAGGAATGCAACCTTGCGGTCCATGAAGCCCTTGGCGTCGGCCACGCTACGCTCCAAAAAGTAGCCCGTGCCGATGTCAACAAGCACATTCTCAACATTTGAGAGCTTGCCCGGCACAAACATGGAGGCCGTCAACGGCACCAGCACCGACTTGTCTTGGTTATTGGCCGTCAGTGACTGTAGTGCCTCCTTGGATTCCGTGAAGCGAGCCTGCGCCTCGCGAAGTCCACCAAACGACGACGTGAGCTGCTGCAGCTCCTGCTCCAGCTGCGTCTTGAGCGAGCTCAGCTGCTCCAAGGACAGATCCATCAGGTTCACCTGCTGCTGTGGCTGCTGTTGTTGCTGGACGTCCGCCATGTTCGCTGCGATCAATGAGGTCGGCGGTTCCGTGGCTTTCGTTTAGCAAATCTATGATGCCAAGCCGTTCCTCCATTCACGTGACACCTATTGAGATAGTGATGCACTCTGGATACTATTACTGATTTAAGATATATTCGTGTCATCGACGGAAAATTCATCCAATCACATCACGGCATTGAACTGAGTAGCCCACCATGAAGTGAAGCGAAGGATAACACAAGTATCTAATCCCGTTAATCCTCATCGTCACCAGCCAGACAGCTCATGAGTTTGAAGGCTACTTCCTCAGCCCGACGCCGACGTTCCTCGTCGGACAGGTTCTTCCCATCCTCACGTACACGGCGCACTTGCTTGATCAACTCATTAAACTCATCCATGTCCGGATCAGCGTCCGGATCCGAGGACTTCTTGGTGGTCGAGCTCTCCGGCTCCAATCCCAGCGCGGCCAGCGATGCATTCAGTCGCGTGTCATCCGACGGACGTGGCGGACCGATGAATACAGCCTCAGTGAATGAGTCGCCAGCAGCGCTTGGCTCTGATTTACTATGGTTCTCAATTTCTCGTGGCTTCGCAGTAGTACCCGACTCCTTCTCCTCCTCGTTCTTTGCGGATAATCCCGTCGACACGACCGGTTCCTCCACTTTCACTGTCGGTTCCTGCAGAGGTTCTGGAGGGCCACGTGCCGGAACCTTACGGTCATGTGGTAGCATCTTCATTGACTTCCACATGTTGCAGTGCAGCGCCTCCAGCACTCGGTCCATGCCCTGCTTCTCTTCAGCCATCGTTTGCTCACTCGTCAATTCCGTCGACGGTAGTGCTGCATTCGCATCGATCGGCACGTACTCGAATACATTTTCTTGACACCACGTCTCCACTGTAGCTGTAAGTGAGTCGCGCGCCTCATCCGCGGCGACACCGATCACCACGCTCACATCAAAGGACAGCTCTTCCATGGATTTTTCCACAAATTGCTGCACCTCTCGGAAGCTGCGCTCAGTGGACATATCTACGACCCAGAGCAACGCCTCAAATTCCTCCACGTCGTGCAGCAGCGCTGCCACTAGTTCGTTTCCTTCCACGCGGTGCAGGTGAAACTCCACGGGTGCTGTGTAATACTTGGTGGAGAGTGTCACGGGGACCACACCCTGTTGGGCCCATTCTTGCTCGGAACCGGTCCATTCCTGACCCGAGAGCGCAGCCAATGCGCGTACAACGCCACGGCTTGAAGAGGAGGAAGCATTCAATGCGTCCGTAGCTATGGGGAGTGCATCCGCGCCCAGCACGAGGATGCGCGAGATGGTGCTCGCGTTCTGCTCCATTAGCCTCGTCAAAATGCGTTTCGAATGAATAGCTGTTGCCCCCCCCCCAACATTTAGCCAGTACTCATGTGGTCCACATTAAATACCACGAAACGACGCAGCTCCGCCACGGAGTGGAACTTTACATTCGACCCGACATGGAGGTCTGGAACGAATATTCTGCTGTCGACGTAGCCATTCACCGCACAGAGGCAGACTGCTGGCTGATAATCGGTGGGGATGGTGCCAAGAAGGTGTATGACGTCTCCGGGTTCCTGGAGGACCATCCCGGTGGACCCGATTTGCTTCTTGATCACGCGGGCCAGGATGTTCAGGATGAATTCCAGGCAAGTTTCTCACGACAAATCATGTTGCACAGTAAATCTTGCATATACATTGGGCTTAAGAGTACTGGATCGCGCCCATCGACCACTAATTATCACAATGTGACGTAGGATATCGGGCATTCCAGGGAGGCGCGTGACATGCTAGAGGAACTATGCATCGGCGTTCTGCGCGAAGAACCACTTGCGCGTATGCATCGAGAGGCACTCAATCGAGAGCGGATCTCTTTGCTACGGCACCCGGAAACTACACACGCCAATGTCGTATGCACACGGTCCCCACTTACGTGGCATTGGATCGGTCTGCTTATCCCCTTCATGGCAGTCGTTGTGGCATCCTTCCTCAGCAGGTTTGAACCTACTTGATTAATGCAACTGAACGAATCGGTAAATTACCGGTGTCAAATGCGGTAGTTTACGCCTCCACTGATTGGTTGGTGGAGATGAGTCGAGCCACGCCGCCACAACAAGAACGGGCGACGCATTCACGACATCATTCTTGCTTTTGCCTTTTGCATATGCCAAGCGTGGAGTGTTTTTGGTTTGTAGAGTTTCTTGTAGAGTTGATTTTTGTCTTGTTGATCGTATAGTATTTGCTAGCGCGTTGCGTTTCGCTGTGCACACTAGCGGTTGCATCCCACAGAAGATCGGTTGCTTCTTCATGCAAGACGTGTCTTCCACTGGGTGCATACATTGACCCCCCTACTTCGTCTATTCGAGGAGGGACCCGCCTGCTTTCATTTCAAACTCAGTATCTCACGTTTGTCATGCAACAATAGCGTGGTCGACATCCCCCCAAAAAACTATCAATCCATACTCTGTAGACATTCCTACTCCAGCATGATAGTCATGGCTGCATTCGGCAGCCCACACAATTCCATCCCATTAGCTAGGGCATGAACATGAATGAATAAATCTTCACAGGAAAACGATCGAACACACACAGACACATAAAACCGAGTCTCTATTTGTTATCATTGCCGCCGTTGCCCATATACTTTTTAAACGGCGCGATGGGCAGGGGCACGGCATGATCGTCGTCCTGCAGTAACCGTGCCGAGGCCGACGTCTTGATCTTGTGGAAGAGATTGGCAGGCCGCGGCAGCAGCGTCAGCGACGTCACCTTGCCCTTGAACAGCTTGATCGTGCGTAGTGACTGGCGGCTGAGGCTGTCCCAGACGCGGACGACGCCGTTCTCGTCGCCCGAGACGACAAACCCCCCACAGGCGCTGACCTGCAGCGCCGTGACACCGACTTCATGGCCCTCAAAGGCGTCGGGCAGCTGCGCATCCGACCCCCAGGGCGAGGACATCTCAGTGTCACCCAAGCCACCGCCTTGGGTCTGCACGGCTAGGAGCCGCGCCGTCGCGGCCGTGACCGAGCTCGCGGCGGCATTCAAGTCCACGGTGTAGAGCTTGCCATTGCCGCAGGCCATGAACAGGCGATGCTCCATGGCGTCGGCCACGCAGGCGTTGACAAATGACGCACAGGTCACGCTAAACAGACACTGGCTGGCGTGCAGCGACCAGATCTTACACGTACGGTCCAGTGAGGACGTGTACACGCGCGCGTTGACGCCACCGAGGCTCACGTGGATGCTCGTGACGGGCAGCACGTGGTCGGTCCAGGACACGAGCGGGGTGATGCCCTGCTGGAAGCTCGAGGTCACATCCGGCTCGTCCAGCAGGTCCAACAGGCGCCAGACGTGGACCACGGCATCCTCACCGGCCGTGATCACATGCGAGTCATCCGAGGTCAACGCAATCGCCGAGACGGCCTTGTAATGCGCGTCCCAGACCGTGATGAGCTCGCCCGTCTTGACGTCCCAGACGTACATCTTGCCCGATTGCGCGCCGCTGAAAAAGAAATTCCCACAGCGCGTGACGGCCGTTGGGCCCATCTTCTCAGCCACGTGGCACTTGAGCACGGGCATGTCCTTGGCCCACGTCCACATGTGGATCGCGAGCTTGCCCTCCTGCACGGCCACGACGTGGTCCGTGCGGGGCACCACTTGCACGCCCTGGCGCGAAGCCTTGCAGTTCTTAAAGCAGTAGAGCTGCCCACCGGTGGCTGCGTCAGCCACAAACAGCTCCGTCTCCTGGCTGGAGCCTAGTAGCAGCACCTGCTCATTCAGTGCCGCCGTCGCCATCGTGCTCGCGCTGTAGGAACAGAGTATGCCTTGCGCTTGCTTGGTCAATGTCGCGGCTCAATGCAGAGCGGCATCGCTTGGTGGCTATCAAACGTACCTTTTCGTGGCGAGAAGCGATATGATTCGTGGAAAAGATGGAAAGGGTGAGGGCGGACAAACCATTTCAGCCAATAAAATAGACGTATTTGGAGCTCGGAGCGGGAGCGAACCAACCGGTAGCTCTTTCATTTTGAGTAGTAGCGCACGTCGCAAGCAGCCATGGCCGACAAGAATGCATCCGTGGGCGACAAGCGCAAGAAGTCGTGGAAGATGGCCGGTCACGAGCATGTACGTTGATGGGTGGTGGCGGTGCATGCAGACGCCATGCGCCTCCGTGGAGCTTCCTTGTCCTCCGAAGGAGTTGCCTCGAAAACAAACAAAAGCAATGCACTGGAAGCGCCGCTTACGAACTTACGGATGGGATACTGAATGGATTTTCCTATTGTTGCTGGCGGTAGAAACGCCACAAGGCCGACGCGTCGACGGCTAAGGGCTCGAGCGGGATCCTCGTCACCTGTGACCGCACGAAGGAGCGCCAGAGCGTGCGGGATGCGCTCAATTTGCTGAACGACGCCGCCGACAAGTACTTCCCCGCTGCTGCGGCTGCGGAGGATGAGCATGAAGCCAACGCTACTGCTACCGGTGCGAAAGAGGAGGCGGAGACGTCACCACCTCCATCCTCCACGTCTGTGCAGCAGGCGCTGCAGGAAGAGATCGCGGCGCTTCGAGCGGATGCCAAGAAGCGCGTCACGGGTCGATTCACTGCCCTGGACACGGGGGTCAAGGGCGTGCTGCTTATTCAGATCAAGGACCCAGCGCTGTCGGCCGTGGCGCTCGTGACCAGGATCCTGGAGGAAGTGGACACCACCAAGGAATTCCCGTCTCGATTTGTGAACCGTATGATCCCGTTGGAGAAGATTGGCTTCTCCAGCACGGAGGACATGAAGGCCATCGCGGAGCCCATGATTCAGGAGTTTATCACCGCATACCAGGCCGATGCGAGTACCAAGGACACGCCGATTCAGGTACGCTTGCCGTAATGTTTGTTGGGGTAGAGATTGGAAGAAGGGGTCCTCTAATGCCATGACCTCTGTTGTACTGCAGTATGCCGTGGAGATTAAGCGCCGGAACTGCTCCCGGCTGGATACACGCGAGGCCATCGAGATGCTGGCCGGACTCGTGGGTCCAGACCACAAGGTGAACCTCACGACGCCCAATGTAGTGGTTCTCGTCGAGGTCTTCCGGGTACGATGTTTATTCATTTTTTGTCCTTCTCCTTTTCCTCTGGCTGAGTTCATGTCCAAACTAACAGACTTGCATGCCTTGCTGATATTGGATGGTTCTTGGTGATGATGGGTGTGGACATGACTGCAGAACACGTTTGGTATGAGTGTCGTGACCAATTTCCATACGTATCGCAAGTTTAACGTGCGCTCGATCCTGGACCCACCAACGTCGTCCAACGACAAGCCGAGTGAGACAAAGGGCGAAGATGGTGACGATAAGAGTGAGAACAAGACGGCAACGACTGAGAGCAGCGAGCCCCAGGCGACCGAGGATGCCGTCAAGGCTGACGCCACGAGCGCATAAGCATCGTGTAGCAGCAGGCAACAGCCAGCAGCTCGATAGGTCCAATAGCGTAAGGATGAATAGGAATAACCAGTGAACAACCGCATGCACTGCGAAACGAATGGGAACACAGATGACTTTTCACAAATGGATTGTATAAACTTTCCATTAAGACTGCTATGAGTCCTATCGCGCAGGAGGCAAAACAGGAATCCTACCGCCCGAACTGATGAGATGGCATGTTGGGTGACCGACTGGCTGACTGGCAGACTGACTGACTGACTGGCAAAAAAAAAAATAGGACCTGGAGACGGAGATGGCACGCGGTGAAGATGACATTGGAGGCAGTTGACGGCGAGGAAGCTGACGGCTGGGAGGTCCCAGAAAACTCCTCAACTTGTGCTAACTGCGTGTGCTGGTGTGGGTCGAGTGGGGTGAGTAGGTTGGGTGGAGGGATGGGTGAGAGGCAAAGTGAATCAGAAACATACGTCTCTAATCACAATGTATCAGAAAATGTAGATAAGGTTGTGTTTGGGTTGTTCATCACCTTCACTTTGCCAAGCACACACCATCACCATCACCTTCACCGTCACCACCACCACGTCGACACATCACCAACCACACCAACACGTAGCTCACACAAATACTAGCCTCCGAAGCCGACAAGCCATTTGCCAACTACCGGCAAGCAACGAGTCCTCCACTCGTTCAGTCAGTTTCCACCTGCCATCACCGCCATCTCCGTCTCCATACAGGAAGCAAAACCTGTCACAGCAAAAGCAAAGAACGACAGAGAGAAAAAGAGCTATCGCTCCAGCAAAAGCAGACGCTTTCACGCGCGCTGCCGTGCACAAAACTCCAAATGCAACCGGGCAAAAGGGGCGTGACCGCCGTGATTTTCATCCAAGCTTGTCCTTACAGCAGCAAGCCACTCACAAAAGAAAAAAAAACTTGGGCGGAAGAAAACAGAACGAGATCCGTTCCGTTCATTCCCGCACACGATCCAAATGCCCACCCTCTTCTGTGTTTCGCCCCTGCTCGTCCGCCTATCATGTCCGCGTGGCTCTCGTCGCCATTGACTCAACAGCACGAAAGCCGCAGCAATCCGTGAGCGATAAAGATGAGTTGCTGAGCACCATCATGACGATGATCGCTCTTAGCACAGCAGGCGGAAACACCGACTGTGCTGCAGCCACCTTCATGCACGCACGCGATTCACCAGCAAGACCGAGAAGCGCGCTTATTCGGCCTGTACATGGGGGCCAGACGAGAAGAAGACCATCAAGGAGCCATGTGAGCATATAGGATTGATGATGCTGACGGCGGGGGGATTTCGTTGGTGTAGGTGGGTTGTTGGTCGGGTGGACGTACCTTGACCGACTTGTTGGCGTGCTTCTTGTTAAACTTCTTGGCCCAACGCTGGTTCCTCAAGAACTTGGGGTCCAGCTGTATCACGAAAACAGAGTAGAAAAGTAAAAGGCGAGGGTCAGCTACGGCCATACGTCCACAGCAGGTCGTAACTATGGACCCCGGACCGGCGCCAACACCGAGCGCCATGGAATGCCAACGTTGGCGTTGGCGTGGGTTGTTCGTTGTTGGCTGTTGGTTGGTCTCATCGCCGCGCTCGGAAACAGGGCTAGATCGCTAGATAGCCATGGCATGCACGTACACCGCGGGTCGAGTGGTAACGGTGGTTCTTCGGCTTGCGGATGCCATTCTTGTGGTCCTTGACCGTCTGGTTACGCGCCGTGTGGTTCTTCTGCTTGACCATTTTGACACACGAAAGAGAAGGAAGACGAGGGTCTGACTGCGAATGCACTGGATCTGCCGCCGCGAACAGTTCCGGCCACGGGGGCCACCGGCGCGCCGCCAACACCAACAAACACCCTCCAGCCAACCGCTCGCCAGAGCCCATGTTGGGCAAAGGTCAAAACCTCACGGCGGGCAATAAACCTCGGAATGGCGTGGGCCACACTCACCGACGCATGATGTGATGGCGCACCACATAAACTTAGGGCGTGCGCGTCCGTTTCGAATGAGGTGCATCGCCACTCGCAAACGTCAGTGAGGTTTTTTTATGTCGAGTCCACTTGTCAGCAGCACAGTGGGGGAGGAGGAAGGGGACGAGGGGGAGGGGATCTGAAGGGGTTTTGTATTGTTGTGTGAGCGGCTCCATTCCGAGTGGTAAAGTCCAGCAATCAGCAAAGCAAACGAAGATGGATCCCTTTGGAGATGATGCCGGCGACGCGGGGGACCTGAGCAACTTCCAGGCACCAGCGGATGCGGGCGCGTTCAATGGAGAGTGAGTGGAGATGGCGCAGACACGTGCGCGCGCTGTCTGCGTGGCCAGGGATGGTCTGCCACGCGCGTAATGTGTGGTTTTGTGGTGATGAAACCTGACGGGGAATGTTTTTTTGTTGTTTTTTGTTGGCGGCGTGGACGATAGTTTCTACGAGGTGGAGACGAACGAGATGCAGGCGGATTTCGGTGCGCCTGGCCAGGAAGAAGAAGAAGAAGAGCAGCCGGTGATGGCTGCGGCGCCGATTGCAGCGGCGCCCGTGCAGGCATCGTTCCCTGTGGTGCCCGAGGAGAATGAGCTCACGTACGTGAAATGGTTGTTTATGAAACGCACAGTATGATGAGGAAGGTGGTGGTGATCGTGGATTGGTAGTAAGGACCTACAAATGATGTGGTGAAATGGAATGCGGTGGCGTTACAGGCGCTTTATGCAAAAGTACGAGGTGGAGATCGCTGCCAAGAAGGCGGAGCAGGAGAAGGTCGCGGTGGAGTGCAAGGACAAGGCCGTGAGTGACATGGCGCAGTTTGTATCGGAACGCAGCCGCCTGAAGGAGGCCAAGCAGCAGTCCAACCGCGTGGCGGAACAGGCCACGCTGGAGAAGCTGGCGGCCGACCTAGAGAGCGATAACCCGTGGGAACGCGTGGTGAGCCTCGTGGACCTGGAGCAGAACCGGAAGCAGCGGCTGGCGGCGCTCAAGAAGGAGGGCAAGCAGGTCAAGGAGACGGAACCACCCGCCAAGAAGGACGAGGACGAGGAGGACGTGTCCCGCATGCGCCAGATCTTTGTGCAGCTCAAGACCACTCCGCTCGAGGCCACGCGAACGTAAGCGACGGCACTAGCAGCAGGAGCAAAAAAAGAAGGAGCAGAAGAGATTGAGAGAATGAGAGAGAGAGAGAGAGAATGGATGAAAGAGGTGAAGGACTCGTGGCGGTGGAGCGTGGGGAGGGGGGGAGAGCATACAGGCAGAGTGCGTAGCGAGCTGTCTTCGCAGTCAAAGAGTCTTATACACACTCAGCCCATAGTCACGCGTGGTGAACCTCCAAACAACCGCCCCAACGATGGACGCAATTAAAAAAAAAAAAATTATGGCACGTCACTCGAGTCCGATGTCACAAGTCGTTTCTTGCGCAATGCCCAGCAAGCAAAGGTGTCACCAATTTTATTTGTTCGTGTCATGTATACGTGTGTGGATTCATGTGGCCTGTTTTGATGGTGGTTATCGAAAGTGGAGGTCTTACTTGGGAGGGAGCTTAAACAATTGTCTGCTCCCCCAACCTTCTCCTTTCGCCGCGTTCCTCGCATATGAAGACATTCAGAGCACCTCCGATCGGCACAACAGGAGCCAAGGCGAGTGACGCTCAGTGTTTGGCATCATTGTCGGTAGCCTCTTCCTCCCCCGAATCCTCCTCCTGTCTCCGTGACGTCGCGGTCGAGGTCGCATTCGATGAAGAAGGAGGAGTCGCACCCTTTGCCGCATCCGCCTTGTGCTCCGTCTTGCTCGTACGCGAGCCACTGGCTGCGCCAAACAATAGATCGTCCCCTTCCTCCTCCCCGTCCTCCTCCTCTTCATCATCGTCACTACTGCTGACGCCTTCTTCCTCCTCCATATCCTCCACCTCACTCGCCTCACGAGAGGACTGTTCGCCAGCGGGTAGCTCCTGACCTTCACCGATGTCCTCGCCCTGCAGCATGGGTGGCGGTGGGGGCTCGTCATCCTCCGTTGCTTCGCCGTTGGTATCGTCCGTCGACCCCGTGGCCTCCGCTACACTGGGCAGCGCCGCCACATTCACCGTACTCGCTCTCGTCGGCTCCGTCGCATGTTGTTCCTCCGCCACGACCGACGACGGTGACGGTGACGCCTCCTTCAGCCGCGCCACCACGTCCTTGGTGCTCTGCTTGAGCACCTTGCGGATCACGCCCAGCACCTGCGCGCTCGTGAAGCCACCGCCGTTGTTCCCACCCGTGGCATCATCTTCAAACACATCCTGGAACCGGAAAAACATCTCATTCACGGCCTCCTTGAACAGCGCCACCAGTTGCTGGCGCTCCGCATCGGCCGTATCCCGCTGGCCATCGCCACGGGTGGTTCGCGAGGCATCCCGTGAGGCCAGCAACACCTCGGCCTCGGTCTTGAGCTGTTGTGCCGCCGCCAGTGTGCGCAGGGCCGCCTCTTCCTTCTCCTGGGCCTGTTGAAGTACCACGGCCGCGGCACTCCGCTCCCCCTCCTCCTCCTCCCCTTCCTTCTTCTCCTCCTCTCCTCCCTCACTCTTGCGCACCGACGCCATCGACTGCCTCGCCTCGCTTTCCAGCGTCGCCAGCTGCTGCTTTAGCTCCTGTTCACGAACCTGCGCCTGCTGGATATGCAGCTGCAACTGGCGCTGATGTTGCTCCTGCAATCGTGTCTCCTGCGCCTCGTACGCCGTCTTCATCTCACGCAACTGAAGCTGTACTTGTGCCTGCGTGTCCTGCAATTCACGCTGCGCATCTCGCTGCCGTGCCTGGTCCACGGCCGCGGCCTCACGCTCGCTCCGCAGCGTGCTCAGTTCCTGCTGCAAGTGCTGCACTTCCGAGTCCTTGAGCTTGCTCGTCAGGGCGAGTTGCTGGCTCACGACACTTAGTTCCTGCTCCACGAGGGCTCGCGTCTGTGTCTCCTTGCTCAGCTCCTTCTCGGCACGGGCACGCGCCTGGCGCTCAAATGCCAGCGCCTGCCGCTGCTCGTCCGATTCCGTGGCCTGTTGCTTCTGGTAAAACGCACTAAGAAGTTGCTGGTATTCGCCATGCAACCGCGTGGCCTGGGTGACGGCGGCATCGCGGGCACTTGTCAGTGACGCCAACTCGGAGCTATCCTGTTGGCGCTGGTCCTGCAGCATACGCAGCTTCTCATCGGCGCCACGCTTCTCGTCCTGTAATCGTTGGTTGGCTCGCACCAATTCATCACAGCGACGCTCATAGGATGCGTATTGATGCGTCTGTGAGTTGATTTGCAACAGCAGCCGCTCATTTTCACCGGCAAGCCGCTCAACGCCACGCATGACCGACTGAACGTCGGTCGCGCCCATGCCGCCGCCCATGGAGGCCACCCCACTGCCACCATAGCCACCACCACCGATGCCACCACCGCCACCATTCGTGGGGGCCATGCGGATGATGTAGTCCACCTTGGCGTGTAACTCCAGCAGCAGCGCATCCACCGGTCGACCCGATGCCGAGCCAGGAAACCCCACACCCATACCCATGCCCATCGGATGACTATTGCTATTGCTATTGCCCGTGCCGCTGTATGGGTTGTACGTGGCCGAGGACGCATACCCATTGCCCATGCCGGCAGCGCTCCGTGCATTCTCCATCGCGCGTTCCTGCAGCTCCAATTGCCGTTCGCGCTGCAACAGGCGCAGCTCCTTGAGCTCCATGTCTGGATCCCGCGAGTTCCGCCGCCCACGGTCTTTCTTGCCCCGCACATCCTCGTCCTGGTCGCCATGGCCACCATTGCTATCATCACCATCGTCCCCGTCCTGGAAGGGTACCAGGTCACGTGCGGTGGACATGTCGCCGCCATTGTTCACGGCCGTCGCCTGAGTTGCGCGTCGCCGTGACCGCCCACTACCAGACCGACTGGAAGACGCTGCTGCTGTCGCTGTCGTCGCTGCTGAGGCCGAGGCACGACGACTGCTGCTCCCGCTACCGCTACCGCTCTTGGTCTTGACCAGCGTCACCTCCAGCAGGTACCAGTCCGAGCCATTGGTCTTGCCCGGTGGCGCCAGGATCAGGCGGGACGCACCGCGTGTCATGCCCACCACTCCTTCATCCAGCGCACGAATGCGTTCGCTGCCGTCGCCCAGCTTAAACTTGCGTAGATCCCCCGCTGCGGTCTGTTCAAAGGGGGAATACTTGGTCACCACGTCACTCGGCGCACACGCGGCGTTGCCCACCACGCGCCAGCACTTAAACTCCACGGCCACCGTGTCCCCCACGGTCACGACCGGTGCGGGGGACGAAGAGGACCCATTCCCCGACGCGGTGGTCGTGCCCAACGATAGCTCCTGTTTCCAGAGCGCATTGGCATCCAATGAGCGCGTCGGGCGCCAGATTTCCACGTGGATCTGCGCCAACGCGACCTGCCGCAGCAGCTCCCGCACGGCACTTTCGTTGCTGCACTTGACCGACCAGTTGGTGGCCTGCGCGTCATAAAAATTGAGGTAATGCTTGGGCTGCAGCGTGGGTTTCCATGCCGTCACGGGCAATTCACAGAGCGTCGTCTTGTCGGCGTTGTAGAATAGCAGCGCGTACGTGGAGCCACCGCCCACGACCACGCAGCCCACGGTCGTGGAGGAGGACGTGCCCATCTGCACGTACTTGCGCGCCGCACGGTCGTACTGGTACATGGCCACCGTCGTGCTAAACACCACGGCGCTGGGCGTCGGCTGCGGACTTGGTTGCTGCTGTGTGGGCTGTGGTGGCGGCGCGACGCTGCCCGCACGCGTGGGCTCCTTGGGGGCCACGTACCGCAGCGCGTCGTTGCCCTGCGCGGAGGCCGCGCCGCCCTGGAAGAGCGACGCTAGCCGCGCCTTCGGGTCGGCCATGGTCGTTGCGTGTGAATGAATGCCACGCGCGCTCCCTAATGGAGACCTGACCTGAATAGATGTAGGGTGTTCTCTGGATTTTATCCACGTGTGCGACAGACAGTGCCAGGGTTCTGTCGAGGGGGTCCGCTGTCCTTCTTTCGAGTATTTTGCCTGTATTTATGGAAGTATTGTTCAGATTACTGAGCTAAAACATACATTATGTAACGCCGTAACTCGGAATATGGTTTTGGGAATTACCGTAATATTTCGAGTGGGAAAGAGGAACGACTTGGGTTTAGTATGGTGGGCGGTGGGGAAATGCAATCTTTGCGCGATCCACCACGTGCATCAACCATGCAACTTGCACATCATGCCGCGAGTATAATGTGTTGGCGGCACCAACGCGTCGGCGCTGCATCTTCGGGAATAATGTGCAATAGCTCTTCAAAATGATCGGCTCTGGGTCCTCATCAAATCGAAAAATGCAGCGCGACATGACGAAAAATCTCCAGCTCTGGGCAAATGTAACATGCCTAGAGTGTGTGAAGCGCTAGAGCAGCCATAACTTGGTGCTGAAAAGCAGCTTACTTTGGGAAATTGTCTGCATGAACCTCCGACTGACAGCCTGATCACATATGCAGACATACTTCCGATCACCATTTTCTGATTAGGTCTGGTAGAGACATTGGATTGCAGCTATTCACGATTTGGAAACAGCCAATTGTTGTAGTATCTCTTAGCCAAGGGAGGTACAACCACCACGCAGCCTTCGCAATCCTCACTCACGATCCCTGCCTTCATTAGCCGCGTCAAACATTTGCTTATCATCTTCGTCTATTACTTGCATACCCAACGGACCCCATGTCGGATCGCGGACTGGGCACTTGATAAGAAACGATCGGTGATTGCGACTGGCAGGGGCTGTATACCCACATCCAAAAGAACGCACAAATTGATTGACGAAAGGCGTCTGACAGGAACGACGCGAACACGTCTTCTTAAACTGGAGCGACGGCGCTTCGAGCAGTTTACCACAAGAGCAACGCAAGGAACCAATGTGTCCATTGCACTCGCGCCTGACGCCTTCCATCAACGTGCGAAATCCCAATTGCGATGGCAAATCCGTTCTCAAAATTGAACAATTGTTGCGCCTCCGAAAATCAGAAAAACGTCTCTTGTCAGCTTCCGATAAACCGAATGCGTGACGGCAACCATGATGAAAAAGCCTTGATTAGAGCAGCCCAGAAGGCTACATCGTGGTATTGTCGTTGACAATCATCCCGCATAAAGACGCCGGTATTATTAATAATATCCGAGACGTGATTCAAACAACGTCGACACCATGGGCGACGAGAAGACTTCTTCAAGTCATCCATAGCCTCACTCGCATTGTTCATCACAGAGAGCGCGCCCCTCTTCACGCCAACGAGCGCGCAGAACCATGGTCTTGCTCCCCATTGCTTCCTGAGGGTGAGGGAATCCGTTTCCATAAATACCGTAAATAGTAAGGATGTAGAGAGTTCGTGAGACCTAGGCTCTTCCTTCCACGTTACCGGCATTCCTGTCGGCTACCACCATTCCGCAGGCCTCGACCGTCATTCCGCGGCATGGCAGTCACCTCCATCCCCTTTTATTTCGTATACCCCTGGCATTCCCGTTGCTTCCTTCATCTTCGCATACGGCTTGATTTAGCTGACTCCACGGTACAATTGGTACCTTTTTCAAACGGATACCCGTCACAATTGATCCGTGCCTCTCGGTGTCGATTCCACCGGCGGGCGCTGTGTTCGTCGTGCCGGACCGCCACCCCCCACCCAGGCGACTGGCCGAATCGGAGGCACGCCGTGGCAAGTAGCGACCAGAGCGCCCACGACGCCCATGATCGGCGCGGCCACCGTGGCCACAGGCACAGGCACAGGCACAACCACGGCCACAGCCACAGCCGCAGCCACAGCCACAGCCACAGCCTCAGCCTCAGCCACAGCGACGACCACAACTGCCCCGCGAAGTGGCGCCATCGGTACGTCAAATGCCACGCGACGCAGGCGCTGCTCTCATTCGTTCTCATTCACGCGCTCTCTCTCTTTCTACCTATGCCTATGCCTATGTGGATGTGTGGATGCGATAGACATTGCGTTCCTGCGACGCGTGCTATCGGACCACACGGCGCTACCGGATGCGGTCGCCGCCGTGATCCGCGAGTTCCTCGAGCGAGTGCGTGTGCGTGTTGTAGTGGATATCCCCCCCTCATTAGCATTGACAATAGGGGCAGTAGTGAGGAAACTAACCGTCGGGACAACAACATCACTTGTGGCTGGATGGGGCGGCGGCCTGGTCTATAGGTGGAGACCCTGCGCGAAGTGAGCAGGGCGCCGCGCTCGCTTACACGGCGCGTAGGCTTTGAGCACGAGTACCGCTCCATCTGCAGCAGCATTGACGGCGCACCTTGGTTCACGGACGCACTGACGCCGCAGACACCGCTGACGCTGGCCAAGAACCGCTACTGCGACGTGCTCCCGTTTGAACAGACCCGCGTGCGGCTGCAGGGCGCCCACGCGCGGCAGAACCGCGCGGGTGACTACATCAATGCCAACTTTGTCAGTGCGTCCTGCATCGCGTGCTGTGCGCCCGTGCCCAGCGCGATCGCGGACTTTTGGCACATGGTGTGGCAATGCGATGTCCACGTCGTGCTCATGCTCACAAAGTTTGTGGAGCGGGAACGGCGGAAGGCCGACCTCTATTGGGATGCCTCGCGACGACCCGTGGATTTCCATGGTGTCTTCGTGGAGCTCGTGTCGGAGGAGATGACGCCTTCCTCCATGAACAGAGCCGACGCTACGGGTGATAGGGATGCTGATGGGGATGGAGATGGTGGCGCGCAAGCGGAGGCGGAGGCGGCAAGCGCGATCGCGCGGCACGGCGTGATTGTGCGCTCGTTCAAGCTGTGGACGGCCGAGAGCAAGGCCTGCCCTCGCTGGCTGCAGCACGTGCAGCTCACGACGTGGCCCGACCACGGCGTGCTGCGTGATTTTACCGTGATCGCGCCGATGCTGGAGCTGGTCAATAGCTTCCACGAGCAAGCATCCATGGCGCGTGGACGGCCCACACGCGTGGTCGTGCACTGCAGCGCTGGCATTGGACGCTCCGGTACGTTCATCGCGATCGACACCATCCTCAAGGCGCTGCAGCAGTTCTTGCAGGCGGCTCAAGGCGACGGTGGCCGCAATGGCTATGGCCATGGCCATGTGGATGGGGATGTGGATGTGGATGTGGACCGCCTGCGAAGCGCGCTGGACGTGGCGGGCATCGTGCACCAGCTCCGCTCGCAGCGCCCCGGCATGGTGCAGACCCCGGTGCGTCTTCACTGCTATTCTCTTTTTGTTTGTGTTTTTGTTTTGTTCTTTCGCTCTCTTCTGCTCTGGCCCTGCTTGTTCGCTGTGGCTTATAGGATGGAATGCGGTGCTGTGCTCTGCGTGATGGTGTGGCTATTACAGGAGCAATACGAGATGATCTACCGCTACATCGCCGCCGTGCTGACGAACAGCCAGCCATGGTGACCAGTGGCTATGGCACCGTAGCTTCTCCTCTTCCTCCTCCCCCATGGCGCCGTCTGCTTCGTCGGGCGATGCGCGCCATGCCATTGTTGTGCGTGTTTTGTGGAACCTCCCGTTACTGACCGTTAAGTTAATAACCTCTGCTGGCAACAGCACCCCTCCACGCTTCCTTCTTCTCTTCCCTCCACCCTCTGTAAGAACCGCCTAACCGTAGTAAATATTATCCGAAGCCTCTTGTTCTCTTGTGCAGTGGTGGGTCAGGATGCTAGCGGCTAACTTACCAGCCAAATAGACCTACTCTTTCTCTTCTCTTGTGCATTGGTGGGTTCACAGTTCAGCTATTCCAGTAACATTAGCGTTTGCTCCCTAAAATCCCCCCTCCCCCCCCTCCCCCCGCGGAGGTGGCTGGTCTCAGCATTCCCAATCGCGGCGCCCTCCCCCAAGACACCACCGCAACCACCACCACAATCTCGTATCAGCATTCCTCATCCCTCGCCGCTCCTCCAGCTGGATGCCTCGCCGCTCGTGGTCCAAGGCCCCCATGTCCATGTCGGTAGCTACTGCTGCGACAACCTGCACCATGCCGTCCTCCCTCGCGCCGCCCTCCTCCGCTCCTCCTCCTCCTCCCGCCCCCGTCTCAGCCCCGGCCCCTCCTCCTCCTCCTCCCCATGCGCATGCTGCTCCCGTGGAAGACTCCTCCGCCACGCTGCCGCGCTGGCGCATGCTGCTGCGCCTCAACGTGGTGCAGCGCGTGCTGTCGGCCGTGGTGCTGGCGCCGACCGTCACGGCCTTCCTCTGGCTCTCGCCGGCCTTCGCCACGGCCACGGTTTGCTCCTTCCTCACGAGCCTGTGCGCGCACGAGTTTTCCTGGCTCGCCTTCCGCATCCACCGCCGCCTGCGTCCACACATGCGCCGCCTCGTCGCGTCCTCCTCCTCCTCCTCCTTGCATGGATGTGTGGCTTGCCGAGCCCGTACCGTCGCAGCATCGTCCCCCCGCCATGCCAATGGAGTAGTATTACTTCCTCACCGTGGCCACCACCATCATCACCATCAGGCCGCCCCCTACGACCACGATAGCTCGTCCACGGCTAGCCACGGCAGCGACTCGGTGAGGCAGACCAGCGACCCGGACGACCTACCGCGACGACGAAGCTCTTACCATCGGCCAGACCAAGACACCATCGCCACGGAAGCACAAGCCATCCACGGTGATACCCAGGACGCCATCACCGCTACCACAGAAGAAGACGCAGCAGCGACAGCCCAGCAACAAGGATTACCAGGCGAGGACGGCGAGGACGGTGAGGACGACGGCGCGCTGACGCGGTGTGCTGTGACGGCGCTGGCCGATCGCTTCTGCGGTGGACGCTGCTGGCTGGCCGCCAGCGTACTGTCCGTGCTGGTGTGCTGCATCACAACGCCCCTGTTCCTCTTCCTCGTGGCGCAATGGGTGCCACGCCTGGATGCCACCGAGTTCTACGACAACCGTGTGGTCTACGCACTCACGACCGACTTTGTTGCTGCGCTATGCGCCTGCTTTGCGCCCGATTGGAAGTACGCCGCCATCGTGTTTGCCGAGAACTCGGTCTTTACGATTCTCACCATGTACTCAACCGTGTGCCCCATGAACCGTGCCCACTGTGGCATGCATTTCGAGCCAATCCAGGTCCTGCTCTTGGCCATGCTGCTCCTGCTCGTGTTCCGGTTCCGCAGCTGTCGTCATGCGCATGACGCGTTGCTATTGTTTGCGTTGGATGTGTTGGGTTTTGTCTACATCATTGGCACGCTCTCGGTACTGGTCGCGTTTGTGGACGACGAGAAGCGTACGCTGTACCGCAAGCTATTGATCGTGTTACTCTACGTGACGTGGGCCTCGGACTCTGGTGCGTATTTCACGGGCAAGCTCCTGCAAGCCATACACTACCCATGGTATCATCCACTGGCCTCGCATCTGTCTCGCAACAAGGACTACGAAGGCACACTGGGCGCTATCCTCTGGGGCGTTGCGGCCATGCTGCTGGCCTCGCATGTACTGGACGTGGAAGGTGGCTACAGCACGAAAGTGGCATTCACCGTGCTGGGTGTGGTCATTGGCCGCTTTGGCGACCTCTTTGAGAGCCTACTGAAGCGTGCTGCAGGTGTCAAGGACTCGGGCAAGCTCATCCCGGGCCACGGCGGCGTGCTGGACCGCATCGATGCCTTGCTCTTCGTCACGCTCGTGTTTGCGCGTTATTACGCCATCGCCA
Source organism: Pythium grandisporangium (assembly GCA_023336285.1). Lineage (NCBI taxonomy): Eukaryota > Oomycota > Peronosporomycetes > Pythiales > Pythiaceae > Pythium > Pythium grandisporangium. The sequence goes on from JAADWT010000334.1 coordinate 18,934, forward strand.
TCCGCGATGACTGAACAAAGCGGGCCCTCCTATTAAACACACGTCCACGCGGTGGACAACGTCATTCATCCATCCATCGGCCTGCCTGCCAGTGGTGATTGGTGATTGGTGATGGTGGTGAATCTTCACCACTGGTGATGATCTGATGCGTGGAGACTCGGTCCTCTGGTCGCTGGCGTGGATGCCTATTGTTGACAGGGCCCGGAAGTACGCTGAACCGTATGTACCCCTTCGCCGTCGGCTACCATCTGTTTCCTCAGCCCGAGCAACCACAGAAAGCCCCCCCATCGTGACCCACGATGGACACGGTTCAACAATTGCGTCGCGGCATCTGATCCCCAAGAAAACACACACACACACGCGGTGGAGAGGAGATGGCGGAGCATTGTGGCGATCGTCGCCACCATACATCTGTATGCTCGAGTGTGGTTGTGAATGTCAATTCGGTGGTCAGTGCACTGTATGTACATATGTACACTTGCGCATGGTCGCAATTGTTGACAGCGTAGGCATCGCCCAAGCAAAGTTTTCACATCCTCCTTCCTCCTCCTCCTCCTCCTCCTCCACCACCAATAGACCCGCGGAACGCTGCAGTCCCATCCTGCTCATTCGCGAATTGGCTTTGTCCTCCTCAAGACCGGTTCTGCCATCGTTCGTTCCGCCATGACCGACTACGCAGGGCTCAAGTCCCCGGACGTGCCGGGGCTACAGCAACCGTCCGCTCCCACCTCCTCCTCCTCCTCCTCCACAGCGCTCGTCCTGCGTTGCGTGGCGCTGCTGGGCGTGGGAGGCTTCATCTTTGGCAACCTGGCCACATGGGCGCCTCTCTTTGAGATCCACCTCGTCAACACCATCATGGAATGGTACAATGGCTACCCGGACGTGGACGCCGTCTCGGCCGCCGGCCACCACTCGCACATCATCGACACGGGTCCTGGCCGCAACATTACCATCTCGGGCCACACCGAGTTCATCCGGCCAACGTTCCTGCTGATCTTCTGTATCGCCCCCTTCTTCCTCTCCGTGCTGGCCGTCGAGGGCATGCGCCATGCCTCCTCCTCCTCCGTTGCCGAAGCGCAGGCCAAGACCACGCACCCTCGCCGATTCGTGGGCGATCTCCTCTTTGGCACAGCGCGGTACCTGCGTCGCAAGCCCAGCTACCCATTCGCGCTTGGCGTGTCGCGGTTCACACTGGGCGAATGGCTCTTTGGCATCGTCTTTGTCTGTGGTAGCAACGCGCTGGCGTTCTTCTTTGAATGGGACCGTCGCATCCCCGCGGCACGAGATGCCGGCATCCTCACCACGACTAAGTACTACAACATCATTGGCATCTCGTGTGCCTACCTGTGCATCTGCAACATGGCCTTCCTCCTATTGCCCGTGACCCGGAACTCGGTCTGGATGGAGCTCTTCAACGTGTCGTACGCCAATGGCGCCAAGCTGCACCGCTGGCTCGGGTACGCCACCGTGATCACGGGGGTCATCCACATGCTCGGGTACTGGGTCAAATGGGTGCGTGACGGCACGTGGCAGTTCAACCAGTTGCCCTGCGTGCACTGTGACCTCGCGGATGAAAGCTCGGGGTATTTCGGCTGGTTCAACACGTTTGGCTTCATCTCCGTGCTCGCGCTGGTGTTGATCATCCCCATGTCGCTGCCCTTCATGCGGCGTCGCTCGTACGAATGGTTTTACGTCTCCCATTGGACGTTGTTTGTGATCGCCGTCTTGTTTGCCATCCTGCACTGGGGCCAGATCCTCTGGTGGTTGCTACCCTCAGCCATGCTCTTCTTCGTGAGCCGTGCCGTCTCCAGCTGGAATGCGTGGGCCCCCGTACTGGTGCGTGAGCTTTCAGTCACAGCGCCTTCGGCTTCAGCCTCGGATTCGACGACCTCCATGGCGGATCGATTGATCAAGATTGTCGTGGCCAGGCAAGTACAGGCCTCGTATGACTACAAGGTGGGCAACTTTGTCTACCTCAATGTGCCGGCCATCTCAAAACTGCAGTGGCATGCGCTCACGATTGCGTCGTCGCCGCAGACCAGCGCCACGGACCTCACGCTCCTGGTCAAACCACTGGGGGACTGGTCCACGGATTTGGCCAAGCTGGCCATGGACGCGACGCAGATGCCCGTCATGTACCTCGATGGCTTTTACGGCGCCTCCCTCGAGATGTACAAGCAATACGACACGCTCTGCCTCGTGGGTGGTGGCATTGGCGCCACGCCACTGATGGCCATCCTCGAGGACGTGGCTGCCACGGTGGCCGGGCCACAGCACGGTCAGTGGACACAGCGCGTCGTGCTCGTGCTGTCCACAAGGGAGCTGCCGTTGCTGGCCGAGCTGGCCCCCGTGCTTACGCGACTGCGCGAGCTGGACCCGACTGGAGAGCACTTTGCCACGAGGCTCTACGTCACAAGCACTCCCTCGGAGGAGGCGCTCCAGCAACCACTGGCCGCGCTGACCCATACGCTGACCACGGACGGTAGCAGCAGCAGTGAGAAGATGAACAAGGGCGTGTCTTCGTTTCTCGTGGCACCACGCGCATTCTACGAGCCACTGCGCTCCAGCACGGCGCTGCGTGTGACGCTGTTCACGGTGCTCTTCCTTGTGGCCATTGCCGTCCTCGTGGGCGTGCGCTGGGGCAATGGTGTGATCCAGGGCGATACGCATACCTACCTCTGGCCACTGCAGCGCGCGTTTGAGCTGTTCGCCCTCACGGCCACGATCCTCGTGGTCTATGTATTTATCTGGTGGGAAGCTCGCTCTGGAACGATGACCACCAGTAGCAGTGCGGGCGTTAGCGCGGTGCCCCTGACGCCAGAGATGGCTGGCACGACCACGAGCAAGGCGATGACGAGGATGAGTTTGCCGGACGTGCACTCGATGCAGGACCTGCTGAGCCAGCTGGAGGTGGTCGTGGGCCAGCGGCCGGACATGCAGGCCGCCCTGAAGGAGACGCTGTCGCTGCGCGCTCGTGACGATGGCGTCGTGGGCGTCATGGTCTCGGGGCCCGAGGCGCTCAAGGATGCCGCCAATGCCGCCGTCGTGGCGCTGGGCCGTCGCCATTTCGATGTCCACGAGGAAGAGTTTGAGTTGTAGAGATGTAGAGCTGTAGAGCTTGCTGGTTAATACGCACTAGGTAATACTCAGGAGTCGTCCGTCAAGTCGTAATATCACATACTAGTACATACTATCCGTACTGGACTGTAGCACCCATGCCGGATTCATCTCTTCCCGACGAAAGGCACTCGTTGCGATTGAAACAGAAGCGAGCGCAGCATGGTTCGGCGCTTTGCTGGCCACTGGTGATGCCTAGAATACTTCTTGGAGGCAGTCGATGGTGGTGCGGAAGCTCCTGCTTTTGCTTTTGCTATTGCTTCTACTGCTACTACCCCCTCGACTCTCACTGATGCTCTCGCTCTGACTGTGATACTCGCTTCGCGTGCTCACTTGCACCACTGAATGTGACCATGACTGACCTACGCTTGGCGCCAAAGAGGCCTCAACCTCGCAACATCTGCCTCGCCCACTGATCTCGCACAGGTCGTCCTCGCACACGGCCTGGCCACAGCATCGGCAACATGCTCGTCGCCGCAGCACCCTTCGTGATAGCACGTGCTGGAAGCGCCGACGGCAGACAGCACACCGTGCAGCAGTGGCCTGTGGCCAAGACGAGGGATGAACCAGCTCCGGTCCTTGCTCCTGCCTGCCACAACGCGTGGTGGAGGTACTGCTGTCTTCGTAGCCATCCACCCCCATTTTGTTGTGGCAAACGCTGGTAGTATTTCCCACCGAACCAGGGGCATCGTCGTCCCAGGTTGAGTCGGCCTCATCCACGAAATGCAGGTCGCATTGCCCCATAAACGTCGCGACCTCGAAGGCCTGCGCCGCGGCCTGCGCGACCTGCGCCTTCTCCACTACTTCAATCAGCAGCATCCACGCGGTGGCATTCAGCGCGGCATTCTCGCGGCGCACCTGCCCCTGGGTCGAGGTCAATGCCGTTTGCAAGACATGGCGTGCCTCGTGCACCTGGCCCTCCGCTAGCCAGGCTCGAGCTAGGGCCATCGCCTCCACCAGCAGCACCGTCGCGGTCCAGTTGGCACCAGTAGTGCTCGTACTGCTGCTGTCTGCTTCGCGCATCGTGAGGAGTTCCGACAGGCGAATGGATTGAATGAATCCATCATCTGTGGCGTGATGCGTATCATCAATATTCCCAGGATGTGCTATGCTAGTATGTAGCCATGTGAGTCCTAAATTTAGTTGGAGTATACATTCTTCTATATATACAGGGTCCACCTGATCCTCGCCCTCTTATCGGAAAATACGGCAACAACAACAGTTTACTTCAAAAAAGTAAAAATCGACTTTTGCACCATTTGTGGAAGGCGATTGCGAGGAG
>JAADWT010000335.1:0-23317 GCA_023336285.1 Pythium grandisporangium
CGTTGGCGTTGGCGTTGGCGTTGGCGTTGGCGTTCTGCTTGCTCCTACCCCACTGGCCTCTCTCCCATTTTCGTGGTCCCCGTTATTGTGCCCCTTGATGATCACGTCTCGACTCTGACCACTATGCCTATGACTGTGACTGTGACTATGTCGGCTCGTGGAATTCTATGCTATGTCTTATATAGGGCGCACTCCCCGAGCGGTATCCGCGTGGGCGTTTGCCATGGGCATGGCGTACGAGACCCAGGCACGCTCGACCGTGGGCGTGGACGTGGACCACGCCACAGGCGGCTCACTCACGCAGAGCAATGAGCACAGCACCACCAACAGCAACAGCAGCAGCAGCAGCAGCAGCGTCGCGCCGATTCCATCCGAGACGGAGCGCAAGGCTGACCCGACCACGACGGGGATGATCACGCGGTCGCGGTCCAACTCGGAGGAGACGGCGCTCATCCTGACGAGCATGAGCCAGGGACAGTTCTCTGTAGCCGCAATCGCTGGCCGGCCGCACGGCTCCAGCTCGGAGGAGGAAGTGGATGACGATGAAGAGGAGGAGGAGGAGGAAGAAGACGAAGAAGAGGAAGGCGGGGAGGAACGAGCAAGGAAGAAACTCAAGAAACCCAGCAAGAAGCCACGTGCTGGCTCGCCGTCTTCTAGTTCCTCAGCCTCGTCGTCGTCGGCTGCGCGTCGCACGAGTGAGAGCAATGCATCACGTGCGAAATCAGCCGTCACCAAGCACATCTCGATCGATGAGCTGCGTGCGCATTTCGATCGCCCCATCATTGACGTGGCCAAGGAGTTTGGCATTTGTATCACGCTGATGAAGAAGATTTGTCGGCGCAATGGTATCAAGCGCTGGCCGCATCGCCAGATCCGGTCGTTGGCCAAGAGCATCGCCTCCATGGAGGCGGCCATGCTGAGCACGCAGGGACCGGAGCGCGACAAGTACCGCGATCAGATCATGAGCCTGCGTCGCAAGCGCGAGGCCGTGATCGCTGACCCCAACAAGGAGCACCACCATCATCAGCACCACCACCTGCAGCAGCATGACGATGGTGGAGATGGCAATGGCGCGGCGATGGCGCGGCCCAAGACACCGATGCGGGTACTGGGTGATGGTTCGTCGGCCAGTGCCACCGGTGGACGCGCAGCCCCTCGACTGTCGCCTCGAGCTCGTGCCAATGCGCCGTCCACGGCGAGTGACGCGAGTGGTGGTAATGGTGGTGGTGGTGGTGCGTCCAAGGGTGGACGCTGGACGAGCGAGGAGCATGCCGCGTTCCTGGAGGGAATCAAGTTGTTTGGCAAGGACTGGCGGCGCGTGGCCCGCGTCGTGCGCACGCGGAGTGCTGTGCAGACCCGTACACATGCGCAAAAGTATTTATTAAAGTTTGCCGGCCGCTTCCCGTTCGACACCGACACTGGTGGAGGTGGTGGCGGTGGAGGAGGAGGAGGAGGAGGAGGAAGAGGGGGAGCGATGGCTTCGGTGGTAAGCCTTGAGCCGCAGCAACAAGACCGGCGGCAGGGTCAGCAGCATCAGGAACAGGAACAGGAACACCAGCAGCCGTACCGTCACGAGATCAATGCAGAAACCAGTGGCGTGAGCGCTCGTTTGGAACCTTCTTCGATGGCCATGCTGCTCAACAGCAGCCCCTCGGTGGGTGCCGCGATGGCTGTGACCGCGCCACCAACCCAGTCTGCGCTGCCACCACTGGGTGGCGCCGTGAGCCTCCCCCCACTAGCCATGGCATCGTCATCGTCTTCGGCTTCGGCTTCATCCGCGGCTGCTTCGCTGTTACCTGCGTTGCCTGCGTTGGCGTCGCCGACGTTGCAGTCGCGCATGGCTGCGGGCATGCGTATGAATTCGCCCGTGGAGGAACCAGCCAGCGAGTCCAGCGCACCGGCCGTGGACCCACGACCAACCATGTTTGCGCGGTGAGTTCTTGAGTGCATGGAGGGGAATGGAGGTCACGCTGATCGCCAAGGGGAACAGGCGCAAGGATGGAGGATCGGACGATGGACGATGAACGACGGCAGAGGGCCGTAGCAAGAGGACCGCAGTAGGATAGCGAGGCGAGAGTGGCGGGCAGCATTAGAGGATAGCGGGGATGGCCCCGAGTAGCCGAGTAGTGGAGTAGTGGAGTAGTGGAGTAGAGGATTAGCGATACAGTAGTGATACGACAAGAAGACATGGAGGAGGAGGAAGAGAAGGAAGAGAAAGGTGAACAGAGGAGGTCATGCGCTCCTCCCTTCCCCAGGCTTCCTCTGCATTGGCGTGTAGAAGAAAATATCACATCCGATGCGAATAGAGAGCTGCCGCCCAGCGCTGGTCCTGTACAGGTCACTCTTCCTTCGCTGTGAGAGTCAATAGCGGGTTAATATGCTGTAGGCAGAGCAAGCGGGATTTCCCAGCCAAACGCGTGAAGCAAAGCACGACAAACAACGATGAGGGGGGGAACATGCATGGGTGTATATGTGTATTCACTCACGAGGGGGTGGGAGAACTGGCCATCCGTTCATTGCGCGGTGAGTTCTCTCTCTCTCTCTCTGTTACTCTGCTTCTCCACGATTGCAATAACGACTCACCTCCCGCTTACCTCCGTTCCTCCCCTCGGTGCGGCTTCGTCTTCTCCCCTCCCTTCCTTCGTGGCTCTCGTCCATGAACGAAAATGGTACTAGTACCTCATTCCTGCTGCTGCTTGGCCTCCACTTCCTTGACAAGCGCCGCGAGTTCCTCCGGGTTATACAGCATAAAGTACTTGCCAAACATGGGCACGTGGTGCACCACGCCCTTCTTGAGCGTGAACCACATGACGTACGACGAGTCGTTGTGCGAGATACCGACGGCGCGCGACGTCTCAAACGAAGGCACGAGGATCGGGTCATCCTTCGAGTTGCCCATGGTCTCATCCGTCTCGATCGGGTCACGGCTAAAGTGGACAAAGCCCTGCTTCTCCGCCTCGAGTTCGGCCTTCTGGCGACCCACGGCGTGGTCGTAGATATCGGGCAGCGTGTGCTGGCTCGAGAACGCACGCGACGAAGACGACGACGCGGCGGCGGTGGCGCGGCGCGCAAGTTGGCGGACGACAAAGCTCATGGTGGTGGCGAGGACTGGGGCTTGGATTCGCAAGACACGGACTGATCGGCCCCGTCGTGGACCTACCACCAAAAACTTACCAGAGCCCTCCGTTTGGCCACGGGGTCACCCTCAATAGTGCGCCCGGGGTATACAAGAACAAAGTGATTGTGCGCGTTTTCTGGCGATCCGGGGGGCGGAGGGGGGGGAGTGAGTGAGAGGAGGAGGAAGGTGAGCGGCTGACCAGAGACACTGGGGGGTTGCGCGTTTCTTTTGTAACCCTCGATTGACGAAGAGATCCGTCGGATAGAAATAGAAACCACCTTGAGATAGTGGACCATGATGCCATCCGCACTTAATAAGAGTGATACGGTTCATCGCCGTGGTCGTCATGGACGTAGATCATCATCAGATCACCACCAGTGCGCGGCTCGATTGTCTGCAGTGCACACGCTCGCTCGGAATCATGACACGTGTCTCGCGGCTCTCGGGCTGTTGAGGTTTCTGATGGCGAGGTGACAATGACGACGATGAAGAAGAGGATACAGCTGGCATGGTGATGACTGGGGGAACGCGGAGTTGGAAACGAGGGAACCGTAGCCGCCCGACGCCCATGGGCATGAGCCGCTTCACGGTTGTGAACGAGCGTGGTCGGTGTAGAGTCTGTCCTTGGGTGCTCCCCCCGATGGTTGTACCACTAAACGTGAACAGTTCTTCTTGTTTGCCTATGAGAATCCATTCGGTGTCACTGACGGCGTCGAGGCACAGCAGCAGCGTATTTGGTATGTTGGCATCAACTGCACCACCCTGATGGCCATCGCAAGTGTTGATCTCGCCTACCACCTTAGTTACGATCACATTGAATGCGATATCATCACCCTGCGCAAATACGTCGTCATCGGTGTCTGGCCACGCACTGCCTATGCGAGTCTCTGGGTGCATGGAACCTGCCTTGGTCGTTGTTGACCTGGGCTGAACCTCTACACGGTACACCGGGCCATTGATCGTTTCCAACGGTATGTCGATTAAACAGTCAGTGGTCCATTTCTTGCTCTCCGCGACGTTTCCCTGGTATTCCAGGCTGACGCGTAGCACCGCTTTGTCAGGGAGCGGCGTTGGGACCGTGGGTACATGCGAGTCGGAACCCTCGACCTCGACCACCGATGGCCGGTCACTCGAGGAATCAAATCGCAAGACAAACGCAAGGTGCACGGTCTCACTGGGCGCCAGCACACAGTCGCGAATCGGGGCATTTAAATCCTGGACCACATGAAGTTTGGATGCTGGAGCCAGCGCAGTGTTGGCACCTTCAGTCGTAACTTCCGCTTCCGGTAACAGTCCATCGCCGTGTAGAGCGTAATCACAAATGCGCAGACTATACAACGGGTTGCAAGTCAACGCGATACCCATAAACACGCGTTGATCCACTCGCTGGAGTCGCGTCACTTCCGCTAATGGGGGCAAGATTTTAAACTCCTGCTCTGCACGGCGTAATTCTACATGAGGGGCACCTGACGATGCTTCATCGTATCGCAAGCAGACAGAGACAGTAGCGATGCGAGCTGGGGTTTCGTTGCTTGTCCAGTTGGCATGCACGTTTGCATTCCCAGCATCATGTATATCTCCACCCACATCAGCGACAACAACCCACACTGCGCATACCACACGTGTGTTGGTCATCAACGTAGGTAGCGACAACAACAGCTGCTTGTTTGTCCCAGTGAGTTCATCGGTGCTTAATACATCACTTTCACGTGAGAGAGAAATCTCACTGGTAGCCCTGGGCGATGATTCAAGTTGTGCATGGCGCACCGACAACACACCATGTCCTCTGTCTTCGGGCACTGTGATCTCCAGGATACCGTTGGATACTACATCTTCATTTGCTTCAATGATCACGTGGATCACTTCCATTGTCGCTGGCGATAGAAGCGGCGGCCCTTCAAGATGCAGTTGGAGAGTGCTCTCGCGCGGTGGAACACAGATGCGCACATCAGCGACTTCCACCTTGCTCATAAGTGCGAACGTGTTCCCGGCAATTGCACATTCCAAGCCGGTGCACACATAATCACCTACGTCAACGTCTCCATAGAGAAAGACTAGGTTCACGTTGGCACGTTCGTAAAGGTACACGTTGCTCTCCTCTAACTCGATAGAAGCGCCACCAGTGCCATCTGAATTGGATCGGGCCACATCGTCTTCAGTTTGGTTCACTGCGTTATTCAATACCATCGAGCTCGAGGATTTCTCGAAACGTATACGAATTTTTTCGACGAGTATCCCAGCCGGGAAACGATTTGTCAAAGAAAGTGTAACCCGGACATCGCCATAGTCCAGATCACGGCTCTCAGGTCCATTCTGCATCGTTTCAATCGTGATCGACGGCTTGATAAGTTGGCCCATTTTGACACCGCTTTCTACTCCACCTTCGCGAAGGCTTTTCACTAACGCTGTGAGCAGCTGATCCAGGTAGTCGGCATTCACTTGTACTTTGGCCGCTTGTGCCATCTCAAGCATACTAAAGCAAGCAGCGACTGCCTGTGCTGACCGACCAAGTGCTAGCTCGGCATCACAAATGCGTGACACACAATCGTTTACAAGCTCCCACCATTTATCTTCTTCACATTGCCTGGCTTGCGACCGAAACAAACGCGACGCACTTTCTAGTTCACGATGGTGTATATGGTAGCGGGCGCACTCCCCACCAAGGAAAACGGCAAATCGATGGCGTCCAGCCCGCGAAAAATGAAGTGAAGCCAGGTGGGACACTTCCCACACACATCGTTGAAATGAGGCAGAGCTAGAAGCGTGAAACATTTCCTTTAGTGCGAGGTACCACGAACCTGGAGCCTCTGCTATATCATCATTTGTGTTGCCGTCAACGCGTTCTGTTTCCGTTGTGGCAATGCAATTTGTCGTATTGGCTCGGACAGGGAAGCTTCCCATATCCCACCACCCTGTCTTCGAAGCTGTCTTCAAGATTCGGCGAGCCAGATACAATATGTCACCAAGGTTTCGAGCCATTACTTCAGGAGCTATCACATCGCCTGGTGTCTCACGCGCCCCAACCGAGACTGGCTCGAGATCGTTTCCACTCCACGCTAGCTCACATGCGTATGCAATCTCGAGACAGGCTCCTACGGCCCATTGATGCGCCTGAAACCACTCGATTGCACTCGCAGTGTCACCTTCTTCATTACCCGCGTTAAAGTGATGGTTCTTGTGCAATTGAAGTAAGCGCTCCTGGAAAGATGGAATAAATGTGATGCTACGCTCAATGAGCTGGCAGTAATCGCCCTGGATGTACAGGGCTCGTATCTGGCATAAGAAGAAGTAGAGTCTCATCAAGAGAACAGATGCTTGGTTGGACGCGATCTGTTGGTTTAGCAGTGGAATATCGATCGCTAGCTGTGAAATGAATGCAGAGCACGTGTGGTCAGTATGATTTTTTTCATTCACAAAGACAAATAAATGCTCGTGGATGATATATAAATGTACGCACTGGCGATTTAAGGAAGATCGGATCGTGCGCAGCCAACGAGGATTCCAATCTTGTCTCATCAAAGTATCGAGTACTATTTTGAACCAGTGAAAGAAATATGGCTTCTAGCTCGTCCAGCTACACGATTTCATAGCCAACAAAATCCGAAGCACAGAGTAAACAAACCATGAGGATCCCAGTCACAGGTTGCACCAAATTCAAATGCATGCAGGATCCAGCGTCCTGATCACGTACGTGTCGCGTTGCATCATCCAGCAAATATGCCTGTTGGTACATGAGTGCCAGACGTTCCTTGGCAACGAAGAATGCACCAAAATCCCAGCCAGCCAACGAGCGCTATGGTAATCCATTACAGAATAGCTACACGTAAGTGAAACAGTCACAACAGGCCGATTCACCACTACCCACAATGCAGTGCATTTGAGTTGCTTGTTCGTACCTTGGCGTCTAGCACGCGCACTTCCTCCTCATATTGAACACACTTGCCCTCGAACGCCTCCATGATGCATCGTCGTAACTTAACCAGGAGCTCAGTCCATTGTGCGTCATGCTGCTGAGCACCCACTACACTGGCGCCCTCCAACGTTTCAATCTTGCAGATCCGGTCCACGGATGGTCCATAACTACTACCTGCTCCACTCATAGCACTGAGGCTGCTGCCGAGATGCTGCAGATTCGCCATTGCGCCCGCTGCTCCCCCGCTACTACCAGTCGAGGCCCCACTCACACCACCATGGCTCAGTCCGCCGCCCATGCCCCCACCACTGGCGAGTCCAGTGGCGCCACCACCTCCCGCGCCTGCGCCACCACCCACCGAACCGCCGCTGCCGCTGCCACTGCCGCTGGCCCCGCTTGTCGTCTTCTTGTAGGAAAAGTCAGTCTTAATTCGCTCAAAGAGCTTCTTGTAGGCGCTGTGGTTGCGCCCCGCTCGGCTCTTGGTGCCCAGCGGCACGAAGAGCAGCATCCAGTCCACGCGTGCGGCGTTCATGCGGTCGATCCAGACCGTGATCTGCTGCTTCACACTGGCGCGGTACCGCTCCATGTCCTCGCACGTGATCACGTAGATGCAGACCAGCGGCATGCGGCCCTGATGCTCCGGGTGCGCCACAAAATGGAGCGGCAAGCGGTCAATGGTCTTGGTCGCGCCCACGAGGTTCCTCCACTCGATCGCGCGCAACGGCAGCCGCAGCGACAGTGACGGCGCCACGAACTGCCACACGCCTCCGTCGTCGTAGTAGCCGACGTGCAGCCCCGGGGAGCGCAGGTCCTGCGTGAAATGCGGCGTGATGGTGGCATACAGCGCCGTCATCTTCGTGGAATCCTTCCGAGTCGGATCACGTGCCAAAGCGTCAGTCAACCAACCTACAGATAGATAGATGTTCGCTGATCGCGAAACCTTCGCGCAACACCTGGTCAAAAGGGAAACCAAGTGAAACCTCCAGCATGCGATAGAAGGTATTAAACAATATACGTAATTCGGGTACCCACTGCTTCAAAAACCTGTCCAATTAAATAATTAGAGAAGAAGACATCATGGCGGGGGATGATGGGTGCATTTTATTAGCCCGCGGAAAGGGAGGAGGGAGCGCGGCGCCGCACGCATCGCCGCCGCGTACGTTCTCCATACAGTCGTCGATGAGCGGAGTGAATATGAGGAACACTTTCTGATGGAAGCGGTGCGAGAGAGAGAGAGAAAGCGGCCTTTAAACTCGAGCACAAACGCTTCTTGAAGCATCTCGTCATGGACGGGGTTGCTCAGTTATGTACCGGTGACTCTTCGTGGGGAAACCGGCGACGCTAGTCAAGCAGGCATTTCCGCATCGTGTGATCAGCTCTGCGCTATCGGAAATGGAACCGCGAGATGTGCCTACTGCCGCCGCCGCACGTGATGAGGCGGCCCCGCTGGCTCCACCGGCGGACACCCTCGTGCCCGTGAGCGGGAGTGGGCTCAATACGGGCGTGCGAGACGCGCTCCTGGTCGTGGACCGTAGTGAGCTCGTCTTCGTGCTGGGGAAGTATGCCGTGGTCCAGAACATGCAGACTCAGGAACTCGCGTTCGTCGCTGGCCAGGCCAGCGGCGGCAACAGCAACAGCAACAGCAATAGCAACGCGCATGTACCAGACCTGGGCGAGATCACGGCCATGGCGATCTGCGGGAAGCGGCACTACCTGGCCATCTGTCGCGCCGCCATCACGGGCAGCGAGATGCGCGACCATGGAAGCACCCGTCGCGCGTCCAGTGTGGCAGAGATCGCTGGTAGTGGCGGCACTAGCAGTGCCACCGTGAGCATCTTCAGTCTCAAGGCGGGCGCTACGCAAAAGCGCAGCGACAACGTCAAAACAACGACGACGAACACCACGAAAACATCACCACGGCATCGCGGGGCGAGTGGACAGGAGGCTGCCTTTTCAGCGGCACCGTCAGTGGCCATTGCAACACGAGGTAAGCTCTTGCGCCGGTTGAGCTATGAGACGGACCGTTTTGCCTGCGCGGCGCTGTCGGCGGACGGGAAGTTGTTATGTGGACAGTGCACGAATGCGAGCGCGACCCTCGTTGTATGGGACTGGTTACGTGAACGGCGAGTGGCGCACGTGGATGTTCACTACCGTGTCTCGCGGGTACGCTTCAATCTCGTTGACATGGCACAACTCTCGACCAGTGGTGGCACGCAGCTCAAACTATGGACGCTCTCCGAATATACACTGAAGTGCTTTGCTGCCTTCAAATCCGGTGATGACTCCATGCCCATGGCGACCACCGCTGCGACGGGATCGCCTTCACCTGCAGTTCCACGGGGTCAGCGGCCCCAGAACTCTACTCAACACACACTGGTACCGTTGAGAAGTAGCCAACGTGTCGCTGGCTACGCGGATCATGTGTGGCTACCGGATGACGTATTATTGGCTCTGCTAGATGACGGTAGCGTGCAGCTCATCGTGAATGGCGAGCTCCTCCAGACAGTTCAAGCGCTTGCGGGAACACGCAACGCCTCAGCATTCTTTCCTTCTTCGGCACCATCCCCGACAGCTGAGTGCATGGTATCCCTTGGCAACGGCGAGGGTGCAATTATCGGTGGTGCACATGGCGCTTTAGCGTTGCTGCGGGTAAATGCCAAAGTGATGCGCGCAGGCGAGAAGGAGATGCATCTACAGCGTCGTTTGCATGTGCCACGGACATCCCGGATATTCGCGTTGTCCCTGGACGCGGCAGCCACGACATTGCTTTGTTGCACGGAGACAGGGTATGGCGCCTACGATCTCAGCAATCTCAGTTTGCTACTTGCCGATGATGAAGCTCTTATTCTAACACCGATGGCGTCTACACCATTCTCACTGCGTCTTGAAGCACTGACAGCTGCGGCAAAGCGTGCTTCATTTGCGGCATTGGCCCACTCACCCAGCGGTGATTCTGCTATTCACATCTGGAACCAACACGATGCTCACGAGTGTTTTGTTTCGCATGTGCTTGACGATGCAGCGTCACCTGTGAGTATGGATTTGCATCCAAGCGGCGATGAGCTTATGATCGCATTTCCAAGTCACGTCGCAATTTTTTGGGTGCTTCAGGATTCTCTTCGGGTGGCTTTTGAGCTGCCAATTAAACAGGCTCTGCACGTGCGATACAGCATGAGTGGCAGTCATGCTTTGGTCTCCACAGTATATCAGGTGCTACTCTATCGTACCTGTAGCCGTCACCACCGAGAACCGGAGCTTGTGGGCATCTATACTTGCAGCAACAGCGCCAGCGATAGTGGTCCGAGCAGAAGAGAACCCGGTGAAGGTGACACAGGTGCAATTTGTAGGGTGGAGTGGAGTGGAGATGACAATAGTTTCTTTGTCACTGTGGAGGTAACAACCACTTCAACCTCAATGCCAACCGCAGGTGCAGCGACCAGACAGAACCAGCATAAACAACAATTGTTGAGACGATGCGTGCTACAAATGACAGACAATGCCACTGCATTGCGCGATGTGGATGAGTGTATACTGGTGCACAGCGAAACACCGCTTGTACCCCCCGGGCATTCATTCACAGTTCAAACTATTGCCGCTTGCCAGCATAGTAGCAACCACGATTTCGCGGTCTTCGCTATCGAACAGATTGACACCACCACCTCTAACTTCGGTCAGTCTCTTGGTCAGCTTGGTGAATCCATCGACTCGTGTTTTCTGAGGGCATGGCTCCAGGGGGATCTCACGCGGGAGGCTCTTTTGGTTGTGGGCCAGGATCCGAGGGATGTTTCGAAAACCTTCACACGCATGCGACTGCGGATTTGTCAAGGTGAGAGAGTGACAACTCTGTGTAGCGGACGTGAAACCGTATTACTTGCCGGTACTTCACACGGTGCTGTGTTACTTCTGTCATGGCGAGTGGGCCGGAGTCAAGACGAGGGAACGACCTCAATTGCTGGTAAACGCCGGCGTATAATCATCCACAGCGACGCCGTTCGCCGCGTCGAGTTACACTGCGCACCCATTAGCGGGATTTTCTTTGCAGCAAATTCACAGCTTGTGCTTACAACGTCACTGGCAGGCTCAGTACTTGTCTGCCACCTACACCGTGGTGGAAGGAACACTGTTCAAAATCGTATGACGAAAAGTCATGACATTCGTGGGATTCACGAAACAGAATTTAACAGCAGCAATGACCCAACATCAAACGGGGAAAACGACGAACTGGATTACACCCACTTCCGCGGTGAACCAGAGATTCCTTTATCGCGCTTCGTCAGCGTTTCGTCTCATGACGATGTCGCACTCTGTGACCGCAATGTGCTCGCTCAGCGTCACTTGCGATCATTAGACGTCGATGCTGAGCGTTCGCAACTTTCACTCGAAAATGAAATGTTACACAAGCAAATTGCTTCTCTCAAGACACAAAGCTCGGAGCAAAGACAACTTGAAGTGACACGCATCCAGAAACAAGCCGAACAACGACAGCGCTCGTTGCGCGCCGAGCTAGAAGCTCAACTACGTGATGAGCAACGTGCGAGTGCGCACGGGGTAACGCAGCTCACGGCGGACGCACAACTGGCCCAGGAAGCCTACATGGCTCGTATTGAACGTATTCAGACCGAGTGTGATGGGTTGCGGCGGCAATTAATTGAAGCGCAGCAACAGGTACAGGACCTGCGCTTTGCTGCAGATGAACGGGAGGCAGATGTACGCCGCGAGTATGCGATTACCCTCTCACAAGTGCAACGTGAAGGGCAAGAGCGTGCCCATGAGCTAGAGGCTGAGTTAGCAAATGCCCGACGAACGCTAACAGAAGTGATAGGGCAACAAGACCAGGACCAAGAAGCACAATTAGCTTTGCTGGCTGCTTCGCTCAAGAATGAACAAGAAAACCTTGCACAACGTATGAGTGATGCACAAGGTAAAATGGCGGCTCGCAACCAAGAGATAATAATGCTTCTCGGAGCGCTGCAAAGCAAGGACCACGCGCTGCAGGAGCAACAGGAACGTATGCGCATACAAGATGGTGAGCTTGTCCAGTTGCGTGCTCAAATAGCTACCCAGCATGAGGCTGCAATTGCAGCGCGACAAGAAACAGAAGAACGACTTAAAGAGCGCGCCGAGCAACGCATACGATATGAGAACCTCGTCCGTGTAAACCAGGTTCATCGGTCGCAAATCGAACTTCTTCAAAAGAGTGTGCTCCCAAAGGAGCGAGAGGTACAGGAAATGCAGCATCACATAACAGAACTTCACGACGCGAATGGGGAGATTGTGGTAAAAGCCAATATGAGTGATCGGCGCCGGGTAGAGAGCGCAGTGCGAGCTAAACAACTCAAACAGGAAGTTGATACTGCACATCGACAACTAGAACGCGTACGACACGCTTTGGTTGTTCTGCAGGATGAGCTAGGGGTGCTGGTTGCGAAGAGTGCGGTTCAAGAGAAAAGTTCTCTCATTGGTGAGATCACTCGGATCCACAAGCGAATCGCACGTCAATGGGATGCGCTTCAAGGGAACGATACCGAAGGTCGTGAAGAGATAACTGCGGAGCTTCATCGCCAGAACCGATTTTTGCTTCAACACAAACACCATTTGCGCCGTGAAATGGATTTGGCGCGTCGTGACAAGCACAAGCTCGTCGCAGCACTTTCATACCAAAATGCAGCGCTCATGACAGAGCTCAATGCAGCACGGAAGCAAAATACTGAGCTTGAACGCTGTGTCAAACGGCACGAGAGCTTTTCAAGGGCAAGTGGCGGAGCTAGCAAGCGGATAGGGGATAACAATCGTCGTCAGCAAGATAACAACGACAACAATTTTAAGCAAGACGACGTGGCAGCCATGTCACCAGGGAAGGATCGAACGGAGGTGGGGGAGTTGGATGGTCGCGGTGTTAGCAATGCAGTGAGGGCCCCCACGGCAGCGTTCGACCCACAATCGTCAAACCTACTAATTTCACGACGGGGTGTGACGGTTCGCCCGAAATCAGCGGCTGCGGCTGGTACTCCATTAGGGCGAAGACCCTCAAGTGCGTTTCGATAGTTACCGGCATGGAGCGAGAGTCGGCGATGAAGACACGAGAACAAAATATTCGTAATGGTAATGGTATTTACTTAGGACTTTTTGGTTGTCAAGTCTTGCAGGCTGGCGGGTGGTTGGATCTGCCATGTGGTTTCCCTCTCGCGTTTTCGCCACCCCGATCTATCCGACGCAGACGCTCTGGTAGGTAGGAACAAGGTACTTGATGTTAATGAAAGCATCATCTCCTCCATGGGTCTCCATGATTTCTAGCGTTTGCTGAATGAGGTCGCCAAGGTTGAGCTGTTTGCGCTGGCCATAGTCAATCGCATCGCCGATGTTATCTGTGCACACCCGCAAACAGGTAGTATATTCGAAGCCAACAAGCGAGGGTCAGCTCACAGTTGAATGAGTACGAGCGATGTCGTTTGCACGACGCGTATGTACCATTCTTTCGGATGAAGATGTTGAGAACAGGGAGGATCTGGCGGTAGTATGGCACGAGTGCTTGGCCGATGAGTCCCTGCCCCGTGCCCGGTTGCGCCGTAGATTCACACGTGACCATGAGCTGCAGGATGTGCAGCGTCTTGACGATAATCATGGGCGTTCGTGTGTTTAGTGCGTCTGATAGAAGTGCACATATATCAAGGAAGCAACGACATGTGAGCAGGGAAAACGAAAAGGACAGTAAATGAACCTGGGGCCCCTCGTGGCTTTGGTGCAGGTGGGGCTAAGGCTCCAGTGATGCAGAGAAAGACCGATAAATCACGTACTTTTAATCGGGATAATCAGCTGCGGGATCACTGGAAGCACTTTAGTGCTGGCGTTGATGAGCATATCCTTGATCCCCTGTTCCGCCAGAAATGCGTACGGCTCCTCAACCTCGCGCAATCCATCGAAAAATATTGGCAAGTAGTGGTGGAAGTCGAGCTAATTCGCACATACAAGAAGACAGATTCGTTACACTGTCAGCTACTTGACGTGCAGATGCACCACTGGACGCTGGAAAGTACGAGGAGAGGCTTCATTCGCTTGAACCTACCTTGGTGATATCCACTTTCCACGCAACCATATTGCGCACACCGCCATGATCAATCTGGATGGGGAGATCGCCACGCTCGTAGAACCGGCGAAATGAGGTATCCGGTGGATTGGCACGCTCCTTGAAGGCAGCGCGTTGCGCCTTGGAGCGCGGCGAAAGGCATTCGCTTTGTTTCTCGGCCTTGACGCGTTCCGCATCCACGGAGCCCCCCGAGCCCGTGCCACGACGCAGAAAGTTATCCGTCGATGGCGCCTTGGTGGCCTTCGATACGGAGAACGCACTGATGTGCTGAGAATCGTCATGGGCCGCTTCGTTGGATGTACGTCTCTGCTTGCTCACCACGTTGGTGGTGTCAAAGCAACTGCCGGTCTCCGGTAGCGCCACCTGCTTGGGCACAATCCGCGTGCTCACATTTGGAATGCGTGACATTGTGATGCACACAGACACAGACAGATTCACGGAGGGTGAAGGCACGAATGAAGTACACGAGAGAGACTCGCGTTCAGCCGTGGGATGTCGGGGTCGACGGTGGGCGGAAACGATCAAATGCCGCTCACACTTCGGTTCCAATCTCGGAACGAGAATGGATCACAAGACGAGAGTGAGAGCAAGAGTAAGAGTCTAGAGAAGTGCATCTTTGGCAGCAACTAAAATCTATCATCGTCTTCATCCTTCCACCCACTCCCCCGCTGTCCTCGAAATAGCTCGGTATGGTTGCTGTGCGCAAGGAGCTACCGTTATTATAAGAGCGGTAACTCCTTTTGAGGGAGATGATTCATCTCCCTACAAACACAAGAACTCTGGATAGCGTCGCAATGGCGATGAAATGATCTGCCAAGTAGTTCATCCAAAGCAGGTACGTTACGAGCTGTATAAACAGCCAATTGAAAAATGTGGTCTAAGCATGAGGCAAGATCTCTATCACCTTGCGCGAGTAAGTGATCTCCAAATGCGAACACCCATCATGTCCATTCAATGCGAGCTGCTGGATATCGACTCTTGAGGATGGAGGAATACATCAAGCTCGTCTCGAAATCGGCACAGGCGCCGATGTTGATGCGCTGTAACTGGGCACCGCGCTCCGGTTTGCGATGCACAAGGTCTCGGAATGCATGGGCGGTCAGCTGGTTCAAAGCCTTGACGCTGAGATCGGCAAGCCAGGCACAAGCCGCGACAATAGCGACCAGTCCCGTGTCTGTGATATTGTAGCAAAATTCGAGTGACAGGCGTCGCACTGCTGTTCCGTAGTCCGCGATCGCCTGCGCCCCTACATCGTCGATGCCCACACAACCCATAAGCAGCAGTGTCTCCAATCTTCGGCAAGCCGCGAGGATCCGCTGCAGATCGTGATTTTGCAGTGAACGGCACATGCTAAGGTCAAGCATGCGCAGCTGACTGCATCGCGGTAAAACCGAATATGCGGAGCTGGACAGCGCGAGAAGGCTCCGAAGATATAGTGAGTGCAGGCTGGAGGCGTGACATGTCACCATGGCCTTTACACCGTCATCTCCAACCGAAGCGCATCCACTCATGTCGAGGTGCTGCAACGCCAGCGATCGCTGGGACAGCTGCTTACCCAGTGCAGCAAAATCGGAATCGCAGACCTTGGGGCAATTGGCGAAGGAGAGACACGTGAGCTGCGGCTGAGACTTCATCAGGTAACGCAGAGCCATACCCGAAATCTGCAGTTGATATATATATATACGTACACATGCATGAAGGAAGGGTCTCGTCAGTGGGTTACACTATTACCTACCCAATGCGTGGGGTGACTGAGTGGTGGCTCACCTTGAGGCATCGGTCAACGATGACGCGCTCAATACTCTTGACTGTTCGAGCAGCGAGGGCCACGATCGAGTGGTCCGTGATGCGGTGGCACATACACAAATTCAAATCAGAGAGAGCCGAGCAATTGTTTGCAATCGCGACCACGCCGGCATCGCACACGCGTGAGCAACCCGACAGATCAACGTAGTGAAGGTGTGGGCACGACCTCGCAATGGTGATCAGCGCGTCATCCGTGAGTTTAACGCAGTGAAGAGAGAGATGCGTGAGCCGCGTGCATTGGCGTAGCTCAGACAGCGCGGCATCGTCGATGTGTTTGGATTCCAGCTCCACACACTTGATTTGGGCGACACCGACGCCGTGGAAGAGCGTTGTGAGGACTGACGACGAAACCCGCGGGCCATAGAGCCGCAGCGCTTCGACCCGGGACGGGAATGACCCGGGGCGCTGCGCTATCAGTGTCTCGATCACATACTCCAGCTGGTAGTCACCCGTGCACCACGTCTGTGTTCAAGCCAGCAGTTAGTTCCACAACCATCCTTCAAGGTGGTTGGGGAGGGCCAATACTATCGGAGTGGCAACATCAAGTGAGCAACGAACCAGATCGATCGTGGGCTCGCCGTGCAGCGAGGACAATGCCAGCCGCTCCCATCGTCGAGACACACGCGCTAATGCGTAGAGACGCTCCTGCAGAGAGAACAGGGGGCAGAGGAGTCGGAAGCACAGCGCATCCGGTAGTGTCGCCAATGTGTTCATCACGAGTCAGTCAGTCGTCCACCACTAGAGCCGTCTTGTGGGCGATGAGAAGAGGTGTTTCGACAAGCACCACCACAAATCGTCTCCGCTTACTTTCCTTCTATAGCGCAGCCGGAACACGCCTCGCGCCCGTCCGTTGCAAGCCACGGCAGGAGCAGCATCCCAGCACACGCATGCTTTGTATGCTTTGGGATCCAGTGGTTTGAGAGGGGATGGATGCAGCCATCTCACATCTTCCGCGTCGTTTCGCGTGCCATTTGGAATCAGACCGTGAATCAGATCCAACGAAACAATGACGATATCAGCGACATTTTGGCATTTCGTGGAAGACGCTTCCGATATCCGATACCGAGGGACACGGACGTGCCCATGGCGATGGCGAGCCGCTTCTTCCTCGATGACTGCCGCGCGCTGCACGCCAAGGCCCTGCTGCCCGCGCGCCAGCTTCAGGACTGGGAGCAGAGGTTTCCTGGTGATGCCGCGGTTGTGGCGGACGAGCAGGTGCGCACCGAGTTTCGCATGCTCGTGGCGCGGGAGTTGGACGACTTGATCGACGGCATCCGCGTCAAGCAGAACGACAGCCATAAGGATAAGCTGCAGCAGTCCGACCTCATGGCCGTGGCCGCTGGCGGCGTCCTGGGCGCGCTCAACGCCTGGTGGAGCACGCCATCCACGGCCTCTTCCGCGTCCTCCACAGCAGCAACGATTCCCACCACAACGACCACGACCACGACCACGACGCCATCGCTGTGGGCCAGCGCGTTTGACGCGGCGCAGGCCTCGCTCAATGTGGTGCGCCAGCGCCGCCTGTTGGAGCACCTGCGCATTGTCCACGTGAGTGGCGACGAGATGAGCGCCGACCACGTGATGCTCTGCATCAACGGCTTTATGACGCAGGGCTCGGACGCGCTCCACAACTGGCAGCCCTGGCTGGGTACGGCTTCCTCGCCAAGCTCAGCGCCATCCAGTGATCAGCAGATGGGGACAGACGACAACCACAACAACCACAACGTCGTGCTGTACGCCTTGCAGTGGGAGGCTGGCGATGCGGACGCCTGGAATGCGTTTTGCTCCCATGCGCAGGACAACCTGCGCGCATCCACGACGTCGACCCAGGACCTGCTCACGCATTTCACGCAGAACCCGTGGCACCGCGCGCAGGACAAGGCCACGCAGGTGGGCATCCTGCTGGCCCGGGTGCTGGCGGCGCGCCCCACGTTCACGAGGGCGCGGCGCGTGACCCTGCTGGGGCATTCGCTGGGCGGCGCCGTGATTCACAGCGCGCTCACCGAGCTAGTCCGCATGCGCTCAGACCCGTCACGAACAGGGAACAGCGACACGCTCGTACACAGCGCGGTGCTCTTTGCCGGCGCGTTCCACCCGCCACGCGCCAGTGAGCTGCGCGCCATCGCCCGCGAGTTGTCGCCGCACGGTGGTAGACTCATCAACGTGTTTTCCACGCGCGACGATGTCCTGGGCAAGCTGTTTTGGGCACTTCACATGGGCATGATCGGTGGCAGTAGTAGTGACGATAGCATTGGTACTAGTGCTAGTGCCAGTGGCAGCGCCGTGGGCTGTGTCGAGCTCGGGTTCCAGCACGCGGGCATCATCAACGGCGTCAACGTGGACGTGACAGACCTCGTGGTGCCTACGGTCGCCAACCAGTTTGGCCACAGCTATGGCCCACACATGGCGGCCATCCGCAAGCGCGTGCTACCTCATCTCGCCGGACCATGTGGGTAGTCATCACACGTACCTAACCGTATCTCGGTGGTCGCCCCCCCTCCCTGCTCGATCCACGATGGATGGATACACTACTAACACGAAGGTGACACTTAACACGAGAGTGAAAGACTTTGAATGGCGTTGACGTTGTCGTTGTTTGGTTGGTTTGGTGGCCGTGATGAAGATAATGATGATGGTGATGGAAAAATGCCATCACGGTGGCCAGTGTTACTTGCCGCCAAAGAGACCGTTGGGGTTTTGCTGGAAGAGGTTCTGGAACCCGCTCGAGGCGCGCGCCTGCGCGTCGTATTCCTTGAGTGCCGCGGTCACGCGCTTGAGTTCATTCCGCACGGCCACGTTGGTGGGTTCCGAGACGGCCAGCGCGTGAAGCAGCTCGCGCGCGGCGTCAAAGCGCTTGCACTGCGCCAATGCCTGCGCCTTGCGGAAGCGCGCCTTGCTGTGGGCACCATCCAGCGCCAGCACCTTGTCACAGAACGTCAGCGCCTTCTCGGCGCGAGTGATGCCGTCATTCGCGGTGGTGGTGGTCGTGGACGACGTCGAGGATGGAGGTACCGACGCAGAGGCCGAGGCCGCGCTCAGTTTTAAGTAGCAGAGCGCCATGTTGGACCAGCAAGCAATCTGAAGCGCCTGGATCTGCGTGCCCTGCGCGGTCGTGGCCGTCATGTGTGTGCTCTTACTTGCATACTGCTGCATGGCGTCGCCCTCCACCGAGAGCCCATTCACGTACGCAAATACCTACACCGGCATCGTCGCATCACACAGTTAGCCAGTCAGTCAATCAGTCAGTCAGTCAACGAGCCAGGCGTTTCCACGTAAATGAACCGCTCAAGCTCAAGTGTCGACCTCTTCTGAAACGCACCTTGGCGTAGCGGGAGATAGCGCGCTGGTAGTCGCCGCGCTTGACGTAGATGTTGGCCTGCAGCTTGAGCTGCTCGCCCTGCTCGATCTTGTCCGCTACCGTGAGCTGCCCCATGCGCGGCTTCCACTGCATCAGCGCCTCCTCGGCCTCGGCGGCACTCACCGCAGGCTTCTTCTCCTCCACTTCGCTCTTGCTGCTGCTACTCATGTCCGAATCCGCGCTTCCGTCGATCCTGAACGAAAATGCGTTCGATACGCGCGGATATCAATCATGTCAGTCGATTCATAACCGTTATATGTTAAATAACAAGATCAGCAACACATTTCCTTGCCAGAAGCACGCAAACCCCAAAAGCTAATAGCAGTCATGCCATCCTCCTCCGCATCCGCATCCGCACCCTCGCTGCTCGCACGCGTGCGGAGCTCATGCGAGGCGCAGTTGGCTGCACCAGATTGCACTGTGAGTGTGCATGCGGACCGCGTGCGCGCGCTGGTGGCGGAGATGGACTGGTCGCAGTTCGACGAGCTGTCGGCGCCGCAGCGATTCCCGCTCAATTTCAAATCGCTCGCGGACGAGATCAATTTCCTCAGTACGTCTGACGCTTTTGGCGCGCTGCTATTGCGTCGGCCGGCGTAGGTAGGATGCGGTGTGCGGTTCTGATCGAACTGTTGGTTTGCGTGTTTGCTGGACATGGACATGGATAAATCAGCGATCTATGGTCTGCTCAACTTTGGCAGCGGCTACCGCAAGGAGCTGCATAAGTACTGCGACCGTGTACGTGGCTGCAGTGTGTGGGTCTGGCTTGCGTATTGCTCCTTTATTTATTGGCTGTGGTTTCTTATTGTCTGGTGGTCTGTTGATTGCCGTTTGATTGCATGACCTAGGGCGCCGCGGAAACAATTGTAAGAGCAATCCCTGTAGAATGCCCACCTATCCAGCAGCTTCCTCACCTACCTCCTATAACCTGCTTGTGCATGTGCGCTAGCTCTTTGGTCTGATCGGTATGTACATTTCCGTGCCGAATCTGAGCGCCGAGTACCTGAGCGGACTTAGCCTCGATGTGGTCGCCAACTTCTTCTCCATCCCCCTGGAACGTGACGAGGAGCTGTCTCCAGGCATTTACATCGCCAAACCTGTACGTTGCGGCTGGTATATCGTGCCTCTTCACACGGTTCATATGGAGATCAACTCATACCTGCGCGCTGCTGGATTTGATTTTAATTTTGGCATTGTTGATTCTTGCATTGGCGCTGCAACTCGATTATTTCATCGATTCCAGGGCCCCATCAAGCCACTGGTGGTGCTGCTGCACGACGTACTCACCGACTGTGGACGTCGTCTCAAGGAGCAGGGCCACGCCGACTTTGGTGCCTTCGTGGTCGCCAACCTACGTGACAGTATGCCGTGATCCACTTTGTCTCCCGATTAGAAAACCAACCGAGACTCACTTGCTACTTCCCTCTTTGTGCTGCATTGGCTGACTGGCTTGGACAGGTGATGATGAAGAGAAGCGTGCGGTTGACAGCGATGATACCACCACGAGTGGTGATGGTGCCTGCGCGCGCTACTTGGTGGAGCGGCTGGTGACCACGTTCCCGGCGTTTGACGATCACCGAGACTCTCGTGGGCAGTCCTGCTGGTTCCTCAAGCGTGCGCAGCTTGTGGTTGCATCGCTGCATCGCCGTTTCCACGTAAGTTGTCTACTACATACGGTACATGCGCTGGATTGGGATTGGACATGCCTGTATCCTTTTGGCTAGCCTCACATACACTAGGGATTCACCATCTCACTTACCTTGGTTAAATCTCTCCCCCCCTGTGATTCTAAACAGGACTCGGAACCTACGCTTACATTCGCCGATATCGACGAAATCACGGCGCTCAGTGATAATGCAAGTCGTTGGCGACGCCGAAGTCTCGGGAGGGTGTGTTGAGTAATGCTGGTGATCTTGGGCTGATCGATGGATGTCGTATGCGTGTATAGGTGCTTCCATGCGTGTTACGTGCCATGGGCATTCTTGAGGTGCGATGAAAACCTCACTGTGCGGCGTCCATTGGGTTTTCTATTCGAGTCTCATCTTGTGATGTGTCTGCTCTCTTGGCTGTCACTCGTCTTGTAGTATGCACCCGACGTGGCCAGCCACATCGACCGGGGTCAAGAGCTTCCCGCCGGTACGTACCAGCGCGTATACATATATACCATACGCAGCTTGTCGATTCGAACGTTTGATTCCATGGCGGGTAATAGTAGCAATCAGAGGTGTCGCTGATGACTGACGATGGCTCAAACTATTAAAACTACTGGCACGTGCTTGGGCTCTCTCTTTCTTCGGCCATGATGCTTCTCTCCTCTCGGCTCTATTGGTGGGGGGTTCCAGGTGATTGGGAATGCGACATTCGCGCCGGTGCCGTGGTGGCGTGTGATCAGATCGTCGCGGCGAGTGACGGCCGAATCAGGATGCTGGCGTTGGACACGTACCTCTGGCGAGTCGGTAGGTACATACCGCGGATTTTCGTGGACTGAATTCACAGCGGCTTGTTATTGCTGGTGTTCTTCGTCTCACCGTGCTGATTCATTACGCATGCGTTTTCCATTATCGTTCTGTCTTGATGCTGGTGATGTGTAGGCAAGGAACCGCGCTTCCGTGAGCTGGAACGCCACGCCACTCGCGACACTTGCTTCTACTGATTCCGTCCCGTAGTCATAGAAGCCTACATGGTATATACACGCACGCGCTGTATGTACCTCTCTACGCAGGTGCACGCACGTTGAGTTCGGAGCGCACATTGAGTCGGGGATGCGTGGGTGGAACGTTTGATAACATGTACAAAATGGGAAGGTCGTTCCACGCCCGAAGCAGCCTGCATGGACGTACGTGGTACATGTATATGATACGAGCCAGTGGCGTGGCGTGGCGTGGAGTATGGGTGGGAGAGCTAGTGGCCAGTTCACGTTGAAGCTGCATATGAATGAGGACGGGAACGAGCCAGAGATCACGACGGACGGAGGATCGCTGCAGTGTGTACTGCTCGGCGTGATGATGAAGCAAGCACGCGGGGGTCATCGAGAGAAGAAGAAAAAGAAAAAAAAAGAAAAAAAATACTAGCGTCCATCGTTCTCTCTCGCTCACTATGGTTTGCACCCATTTCCCGCCTTCTCTCGTGCCTCAATGATCCCAGAGTGAAGTGACCAACGGGCGTTCTTCATTTGATCCGCGACTGGGACCGGGACCGCGACAGCGATCGCGCGCGGCTAAGGCACGGTCATCGCCTACCGTAGCCTCGTCTACCGTAGCGTGAGTTCAACCGCGCGCATGAGTGTTCGGCCGGCGCCAGCGCCAGCGCCCATGGGCCTCGCCATGCTGGCAGAGCGGCAGGAACAAGACCCACCACATGCGGCGCAAACCAGATCGCCACCCAGTCTCTGCGTGCGCTCGTGGCGCCTCTTCGTCCAACGCTTCTCTTCCTTCTTCATCACATTCATCACACACTCAAGGGGCACCTGCTGAATGATTGACTGGCTGCCTGGCTGATCGTGGGGGTGCTGTGGGCGTGACGATCTTCCGGTATACGACCAAGACTTTTGGGGTGCGCATACTGGGCACGAGTGAACTCGGTGCGTGGCACCCACGATCACTCAAAAGTGTATGCCCCGTCGCATATCAAATCGCAGATTCAACAGCAACCTGCGGGACAGCGAACGCACTGGAGGGTGTACTGAGATTATATAACCCACCACCACGTGGGGGTAGTTGCGCACGTTGATTCGTTGAAACTAACTTGAGGGGTTCACGGATTGGCCGAAATCGATGCCACGAGGGATCCCAGATGGGATCTTCCGACACATCTGCCGGTGCAAACTTCTGATGTACGTACCGAAGCACCGCGCATTCTTCCCTCGTACTTAACAGCTGCCTTTGGCCTTTCGAAAAGTTATTGATGGGCAGTTGTATGGCACTTGTATGGGACTTGCGGGCCGTGACGTTGCTATGCACCAGGAGGGGAGCAAAGAAAAAAAAGTGAGGTGCAATGGGTGGTGGGTTGGATGTGTTGGTACACTGACTGACTGACTGTGGA
>JAADWT010000336.1:0-23279 GCA_023336285.1 Pythium grandisporangium
CTCTATAAACGATATGATTGGTGGATGGGGCGGACCCACAGAGTCCAGGAGCGGACGGTGGCGAATCTGTTTTGTTCTCGCATCATCCTCCACTCTGGAAGCCACGCGCTTGCTGAATATGACGATGCCAGCACCTTCCACATTAAATCTAAAACTCACCAACCAAAAAAAACGATGCCAGCACTTCGAGCGCCGCTGGATTACCGCTGGGCGCATGCAGTGAACGACCGCCAGGCGCTAGAGAGCGTCTCACGCTCGATTCGCCATGCATGCGAGCACGCAGAGGCCGATTATGCAAGCTACGTGAACGCTGTGGAAGCCGACATTATCTGGTCCGACCGCCAGCAGCTCCCCGTGATGGGTCATCCACCCGAGACCGACAGTGAACTGACCTTGCAGCAGTTTCTGCAGGAGATGCAGACATTGGCGGTCCTTCTCGTCACGGCGAATGCAATACCGTCACCGACCACGACCGCGACCACGCTGCTGATTGTGAAGTTGGATTTCAAAAGCGCGCGTGCCTTCCAGGCCTCGTTTGAACTGCTCCGCGCGTTCGTGGGGGCGTTCCCGCGGGTCCCACGCTGCATCTTTGTGAATGCGGACATCCTGCTGGGCCCCGCCACGACTCCAGAGGTACGCTTTGATGCGCATGAGTTTCTACGCATGGCCAGCGCGCTATCGGCAGTGGACCATGAGGCGGTGAAGGCTGGTGAAGGCAAGATCGTGCTCTCGGTTGGATGGACCACGAGCAATACCACGCCCGAGGAGGTGCAACGCCCTTACACAGAAGCCATGGTGGACGAGATGCTGAGCGCATTGGAGCCATTTAAGCATCTTCCCGTCACGTTCCCGCTGCGAGCCACCAGTTTCCGTGTCTCCTGGCCTGTGTTGCAAAAGCTATTGCGCACCTCCCCGACGTTTGGGTTCACGCTTTGGTGGGCCAAGACCGAGATGAGCGCGACTGAGATGGAGTGGCTGTATCATACGCTGGAGGAGGAGCCACTGACTGGGCTTGGGTCCGTTGCGGGCCGCACGTTCTACGATATTGCCGGGTTTGATGCCTTCCTTGCCGCGCGCCGTCACCACGAGTAGGCATAATGGCTAGTAGTGGCTACAGTACCCAATAATAATTCCATCATGCAATCCAATCTAAATGGTATAGTACCAGAGAGGCCAGCAAGGTCGTGGCAGAATATCATGCGGATTTGCTTGTTTGTTCGTTTGTTTACGTGTTATTGTGCGCTGTTTCTCCATCTCTCGCTGTGTGCCAATGGAAGCAAAGCATAAAAGTCGAAGCAATACGAAAAAGGGGAAATCCTGCTCGTCATCGTTTGCACCGCCATTTGATTTTTGCCTCGAGATTCTTGTCGATACTGATGACAGCGCAATTTTCCTTGCACGACGCGACATCCAACTACATGATAACACATCCAACACACCTTCCAATCACGCGTGCTTGCCCACCTACGTGAGGTCAATGACCGACGAGTCGTTGGCACGCGTCGGTGTGGGTTGTTGGACACCAGCAACGCCTCCAACCTCGCGCTTCACAGTCACGATCGAGCCAATTTCCCATCGCGTCGCAATGCTCTTCCCAACGGCAGGCGACTGGCTAGTAGCAGCGAGCCCCGAACTATCCCCCACTTGATCTTGCATGAGCAGTGCTCGCGCCGCATTGGGTTTCTCCACTTCATCATCGCCGCCCGCCGCCGCCACCACCACCACCACCACTTGCCTCCCGCTTCAGGCTTTGAATCTTGACTTGCACGCGTCGGATCGCGTGGCGCAGGTCAGCCAGGCTCACCCATTCCATCAGCGTGCGTCGCGCGATCGGGCACTGGCACATGCTCTTGGCATGGCGCAAGCACGAAAGCCGCGTGGGGGAACAGGTGCAAATCACGCCCGAGAAAAACACGTTATGCTTGCACTTGAAGCACTCGCGAACTTCATCCACCGACATGGCGCGGTCATTGAGTTGCGTATCGCCCTGCAGCTCCAATACATGCTCGAGCCCGATGCCGCGCAGCTCAGCCTTGATGCTGCGCTCCTCCTGGAAGATCACGCGCAATTCCGTGAGCAGCATCTCGCATTCACTGGCCGAATACTCTTCCAGGCTCTGCGATGACCCAAAATGGAAGATGAAGCGGTCATGCGAGAAGATGGAGCTGCGCGCCACTTCACGGTACCGTTCCACCGACTCGCGCCCGTATTGAATCCAGCTGGGCAGCACAAAATTGCAGGCCTCGTTGCAGTTAAACCCTTCACTGTACCCGGCATGGTACCCACGCGGGAACGTAACCACGATTTCACCGGGTTCCTGCACCAGTGTGAATACAGGGACATCATAGGAGGCCAGCACGGAGGGCGGTACCATGGTGGTCAAGTGGAATAGTAAATCGGGTGACTCAAGGAAGCGCTCGGGTACCCGCTCACGAAGCACCTTCTCAAAGCCACGCGAGTGGGAAGCCGGGATACCGTACCAGCGCTTGGAGGCACCAATGTGCTGGTAATTGACCGAGTACATGTAGTTATCCTCCGTGTGCCAGCAAAACGTGGCAAACAGCATCCCACAGTAGAGCCACGGCACGTTGATACCATTGATCATCGTGTGCAAGTGACGCAACAGCGAGCCCTGCGCAAAGGGTAGATTGTTCAGATTCCAGGCCGTTCGCTTGTAATACTCCCGGTCATCTAAGGCCACGAGCTCCTTGCTGGGCGAGTGCATCATGTCGACCAATGGGTGAGCTGTGCGCGCAAACCCGCTGCCCACCTTGGTGGTATCCAGATCGTTGGCGTATTCCACAAACGTTGGTGACTCCCCCGTCTCGACAATGCGCCAGTAGTCCTGCTCAATCTGCCGCGAATTGGCCATCTCCGGGGTCAGGCCCCGATCAGTCAGCCATTTGTTTCGGAACGCGTCGGCATGCGCGCGATAGGATGCAAACGTGTGCATGCGGCCATCGCCATACTCGATGCCCTCCTGTAGCTTGTGCACGCTCTGCAGGCGCGTCTCGAATTGCACCTGCGATTGCTCCAGATCGATCGCGAAGGCCGGCTTCCAGCCTGCGGGCGGCACGATCTTGCATATCCCTGTGCGTTCCGCTTGTGCTTGAATGCTGTGTGAAATGGAATCAGAAAAATAGAACCCAGTTGGGAGTTGGAATCAGATTTGGCATGATCAGCGCCATGACGGGTGGGTTCGCAGTTGATAAGGATGGATGGATGCATTCACGAACCTGGCGATATACTCCATGGGCGAGGCAAATTCCTCCACCGTTGGGTAGAACGTCGCCGCCGTTGGGCATTCAGTTGTCTGGGGCATCTGTGTCTCGACCACGGACCGCGCGAGCGCCATCTTGAGCAACTTCTGCTCGCGGCGGCCAGTGCTGGGTTGAAACCCGCCATCCCATACGATGGGTTCCGTTCGCTTGCGCGGAACCCGTGGGCTTCGGCGATGACCCGGTTCTGTGCCCGCGCAGGTTGAGCGCGGTGAACCGGTTAACCCGGTTCGCGGAGATGGCGTCTGTCGTTTCGAGCGGTGAACCGAGCCTGGCATCGTGTTGTCCAGGGTCTTTGGGCTCGTTAACAACGGTGGCATGGCGTGGGGCACCATGGCTGGTGGGCTGGTTGGAGCGGGGTGACCTGCGGGCGCGGTCTGCGTCACGCTTGGTGCATTGGCGGCGTCGCGGGCACCGGGGATGCTGTGCTTGGTAACTTCAGGGGATGGCGACATCTCGTAGCGCTTGTTCCCCACGCACTGAATAAGTCCCAGAGTTTCCGCGTGAATTAGGGGCTTGCTTGATTGTTCGAGTTGAGTTGTGACTTTTGTTTTGAGTTTTTCTGGCTTTTGTGGACTCGGTACAATCTTCCACCTGCCAGTGGTAATTAGCCAAGAAAAGAAGATGCATTTTGAGAGGTTACCACCATACGCCAGAAAAATCCATGAGACTGTAGATCGGCGAAAGCACCGTGCTTTCGCCGATCTACAGTCTCATGGACAATCGTGCCTTTCATACACGTGTGATGGAAGTCTTATTACCACCGTAATGGCATAGCTCAAATACTTACGCGCATCATCTGTACGTCACTGATAATCCAAAAGACAGATTGGGCGATGGTTCACGTATATTTCGACCACCACGCCAACGCCAACTGCATGTATATTTCGACCCCGCCTCGCCAACTGCATGCCATTGTGATGAAGGTCGCAGTTCAGTATGCTTCATAGCTATAGACGCACCACACAATAGCGAGGCTGACGAGCTAAAAAATACTCTGTGTAATAAATACTGTGTACAAATCAAATGTATCCAACCGCATACTACAGCAGACAGTATTAACCGTTATGCTGAGGCGTCGTGTATCGTGCCTGCAAGTCTTGATGTGTCGAGAGTTCAATCAATAAATTATATGTTTGCATCGCCGATCCGCTATAATCTGCCAACAACTAAATCAAATGAGATCGCATGCGATAGTTCTCACAGATATACCGCCACCCGGCCCCCCCCCATCCACACACACAGACACAAGCGCGTAGCATCTCTTTCTCCTAGTTCCGCTCCATCGAATCAGCGCCAACAGTGGTGGCCTTGTGCCTCGCCTTCAGCAGCGACTCTTGTTGGTCGTAGCGTTACCGTTAATAGTGTATCCGGTATTTGCCGCGTTTTCCCCCTTATATTTTTTGCAGCATTCACGCCACCTGGTCGTGCTGCAACATTGCCAGAAACCGTTCACCCCTTCCCCAACCAACCCATACACCATCTGGCGTTTGCTCCTCCTTTTTTTACAAGCCCTCATTCCTGGGAGAGATGAAATCCCCCTCATTTCCTTTCGGGTCGGAGGGCGAGCGGGCGGGAGCGACAGTGAGGGCGCCCGCGACCAGCTGGCCAAGCTCAGGCAGCTCCTCACTTCGCCGTATGCCGCTCTGATTGGTGGAAATTCGTTCGCAACGGCTACCTCCACCAATCCGCGCGCGGCCTACGGGCGTCAGTCTCCCCTTTTTCTTGACCTTGGTGATGACCCCCACACACTGGGGGACTTCGACTTTGTGTGTCTCTGTGGGTGCGCAAGCACCGCCACTTCCACTCAAGACGTGAGAACCGAACTGGACCAGTAGCTAGCACCAGCACCAGCACCAGCACCACCACCACCACCACCACCACGACAACCACCAGGTACTTGATGCCTGCTTATCGCCAGCCAGCGGGAGCGCTCATAATGGGAAGCACGGCTGTCTTGTCGCTACTGCCAGGACCAGCCGTGGGGCTGGAGAGATCCTGGGTCCGTTGGAGAGCTGGTTAGAGCTCGTCGGAACAAAGCTGATCAACGTGGAATGACTCGCGACTTGTTGTTGTGTGTTTGCTTGTGTTGCGTATGTGTGGCGGTCATAGTTATAATGAGCACCATGGACAAGCAGGAGCAGGACCTCGACAACCTCATCTTTAACGACGACAAGGAGCAGACGCAGACGCAGACGCAGACGCAGGCGAAGGTGGAGACCGAGGCGACTACTGCCGCGCCCGTGGATGATGCCGCCAAGGCGGCCGTGCGCAAGGCGTCCACGTCCACGGACGAGAGCGAGCCGCGCCCGCAGCAGGGCTCCTCGGACGAGGAGACCGAGACACCGTCCAACACGCGCCGCTCGTCGCTCAAGTTTGACCGTGCGTCGCTCGTGAACGTGCTCCCCGTGGACAAGATCAAGAACGGCGCCAGCACGGCCTCCAAGTACGAACCGAACCGAACCTAGCTGACCATATCCACGTTTG
This sequence comes from Pythium grandisporangium, assembly GCA_023336285.1. Taxonomy (NCBI): domain Eukaryota; phylum Oomycota; class Peronosporomycetes; order Pythiales; family Pythiaceae; genus Pythium; species Pythium grandisporangium. The sequence continues at coordinate 5,766 of JAADWT010000336.1, forward strand.
CTGTTGGTGTGGTTGTTGTTATTCACGTGTTTGAATCTGCCTCTTTGTAGGATGCTCGGCCAGGGCTTTTCGTCGTTTAAGGAGAAGACTTCGGCCGCCTACGAGACGGCCAAGTCTTCGCAGGCTGGGTCGGCGGTGGCAAGCGGTCTGAACCGCGCCACGACCGCTGGCTCGGAGCAGATCACCAAGCTCAAGGAGACGGAGACGTACAAGAAGGCGTCGTCTGCGGCTAGCTCGCAGTACGAGAAGACAACGACCGTAGCTTCTGCCGCCGTGGGCAAGGTAAGACAGACGAACGGACACGCGCACGCCCTCTGCTTCTCGTGGTCTCTGGTGTTTCTGGGTGCATGTAGTACGGACGCGGGTTGTTGACATGGATGTATTTGCATGGGAACTGGTACAGGCCAAGTCCACCGCCTCGGTGGGCCTGGAAAAGGCCAAGTCGGGTGCATCCTCGGGCCTGGAAACCATCAAGTCCAAGGTTGGCACGGGGGAGAAGAAGGCCAGCGAATAAACGTCGCCACCCAATCGCCTTCCACACAAACTCATCCACACACAAGCAGCACGGTGATGGAGCAGTGAGGATGCATTGGTTGTCAGCGTGCGTGTGGCGAGCGAGCGATTAAGCGGCTGCGCCCTCCTCCTCCTCTCGCCCCCTTATTCGGGGGAGGAGGGTGGGGGGAGGCCTATTTGTCATCGTTTTCTCCTCTTCCGACTCGATCTTTTCCCCCCATTTTGTTTTTTCCAGTGTTGTAGCCTACGTCAGGGGGACTGACCCACAAGAAGTAACCCTCCCAATAATACCATGCGCTTTAGAAACACCAATTACGAAAGGCAAACTCCTTGAAGTGCAGCAACTTCTTCATTTACGTTTGCGTGCATCGCTCGATTTTCCCCGAAAACTGTTCCTCTTGCGCATAAAGACGCTGCCAATTCTGTTCAGATTCAAAGATACTTTTTTTTGTTTCTTTTTTTTAGCTGTGACGTCGCTGACTGCATTTCCGCAGAATGATCACGTAGATACATACTGGTGCTGATGCTGATGGAGAACCCGACGGATCGCGCGTTGACGCGCGCGCTGACGGTGCTGCGCTCGCTCTGCATGCGCTGCTTTGGCCCACGCGGCGCGCATGTGCTGCTGCTCGCGCCGCCCGACGCGCCCGTGCTCACGTGTCATGCGCATGCCATCCTGCGTGCGTGGCAGCTTCGCGACGGCGGCCAGACGCAGGGAGTTGATGCCGGTGACGCCAGTACAAGAGAAATCGTGCATGCGCGGCTACCGCCCTTTGAAAAGCTCATCCTGCAGGCCGCGCAGGGCGTGTACCTCGCAGCGGGTGATGGCTCGGCGCAGTTCGTGTTGATGCTGCACAGCGTCATCGCACAGACGCAGCACATGGCGTTGCCACGCGTAAAGGTCACGCGTGCATTGGCTGAGCTACGCCAGCAGTGGGCATCCAATACGCTTCTTCCAGAGCTACACGGTGCACTGCGAGTATCCGTGCCCATTCACCTGGATGCCGACCGCCACTGGCCGACCGCCGAGGTAGGTGGTTCTCCATCTTTCTTGTGCCATGCCATCGAGCAAGCCTTTGACCAGATTGACCACCACCACCAACCACCGCATCATTGACAATGGGTATGTGTTTGTTGTTACCGGCAATCTCTGTCTTGATGGAAATACAGTTCCAGCAGGGGATGGTGAAGGTTTTGCGGTCCGCGTTGGCCGGGATGGTGGGTCACGCCACGCTGGACTGGTTTGTGCAGCTCATCATCGACTGGATCTTTGCCTCCCCAATTCGTGATCACCCTTCAAACGGGAGCATACGAGACGCACTGATGCACCGCCTGCAGTGCATGCTCAGGTATGCACCCACGGCGGTGCTGCACGCGCAGGGCGCTCAGCTCACGGCCTCTCGTGTCGTGCCAGCCAGCGAATTCCTGCTGGCGAAATCGCTCGTGCCCTCGCAACCAATCTCCATCCTGACCCCGGGCCCCATCAAGTTTGTGTGCTTCACCTGTGCATTGACCTGGAGTGACGACGACGCACAGCTCGTTCATCTTGACCGTATCGCAGCGCATGCGCTATCACAGGCGCTGTACAGTGTCCTCACGAGCGTGACGCAGCTGCTGTCCGACTTGAAGCATGCCCATGGCATCCGCCTCGTCATCACCAGCGAACCAGTGGATGCAGCCGTGGTCGCGGTCTGTACGCGACTGAACCTGGCATGTGTGCAATACGCGGAGAGCGAGGACATGACCATGCTGTGCCTACGTGCGGGTATCACGCCGTTGGCGAGCCGATTCGATGTCGTATCCGCTGACCGCCATGTGGGGATCTGTCGCGATGGCGTCGGTATCGTTCATCTCGTGCAAACACCCTGGTTGCAGTTCCACGGTCTGCAGCGTCGCACTAGTGGTGGTGATGCTGATGGCGATATTGATGATGGTAGATCCGTGGCAGGTGAGGATACAGTGTTACAGCTCGTGCTACGGGTGACCAGCAAGGGCGTGTACAAGCAGTACTATGGTGCCGTCCTCAAGAGCCTACGTGTCCTGCACAGCTGGTCTCAGTTGTCTTCGCCCACCGTAGATGCCGACGTGCTCTACCTCTGTCGCGGTGCTGGCGCCACGGAGCTCGCCATCGCGCGGATACTGAGGCAGCGATTGTCGGAGGAAAGAGCCGAGGACGGTATTGCCATGCGCGGTGTGATCACGATGCTGGCCACGGCGCTCACGGACGTGGTGGCGCAGCTACACACGAATCTGAATCAGACTGCGAACGCTGGGTCCACTGCTACACGCCACGGTGTCGCGCAAAGCAGTCAACGCGTGCTTTTGCGTCACGCTCTGGGCCAACTGGCACTGGACGATGATGCGTCGACTGGTAAACGAGATGGATTGACCAGCTTTGTGTTCTACGAGAACCACTGTGTACGCACTCGAGCTGGAAGGTAGGGCAATAGACAAGCGGGGGGGCAATGAGGTATATTGAGAAGAAAGGTAGGAAGGGTGGTGAGGGTGTCAACATTGCAAGCACTCACGTTGAAATCTGTTTCTTCATGTCCTTAGTGTGAGCATCCCCCAAGTCATAGAAGCTGATCCCTTGGATTTCGGTGTGGTTCACCCCTGGCGGCGAATAGACGTGCTGATCCTAATGCTGCTGCAGACAGCCGAGCAGGTGCTCCGAATTGACGGCATCTGTCAAGTGAGGAGGATACACGCCACTGCCTCGAGCGAGCCAAACGATGAGGAGGACTGAGGCACAAAAATGATCAATGAAAAGCAATAACCCAAATCAAAATCAAATCGAACAAGGAAAAGAAAGGAGAATATTTCGAAACGCGAGTGGAAAACATGCACGGGACGCATCCACATACAAGTGCTAGGAGTACGGGTCAGTAAAATTCCCACCCAGATGTGTTGCGAGAGTACTTCATAAGGAGCTGTTGCCTACGACATGCTGAGCATGTCGAAATATGCGAGAAAACTCTCGGTGGCGTGATGACGACTCGTCGCCGGTGGCACCGCCATCGCTCCGGCCGACAGGGCCTGCACATGAACTATGCGAGGCACGTGCTTGTCCAATTCGCGTACCACCGCCGCATCCACTACAGCCACGTACAATAATATTAGCACATTTAAATCAGTGAGGCCATCAAAATCACCATGGCAGTGAGAGGGATGCGATATGATGTCAATTCGTTGCTACTGGCAATCGATGTGTGGTGTACCAACCCACGTACCTTCAACATGCACGTGTGGCTCAAGCTGTCGCACAAACGCGACCTTGCCAATGTTTGTTGTGCAAAACAGGATCTTGTGCGGCAAGAGCGAGCGTGAAGAAGCCGAGGCTGCAGCTGGTACCGATGCGTCATCGTCATCGTTCTTGGCCGCGGCTGTGGTCGTCTCGGTCAAGAAGCGCTGCACACGCTCACTCGCTGCGGCATCATCGCTCTCCACCTTGCACAGCACGTAGACATCTGCGACCGCCAAGAGATCGGCCAGGACACGGGCCATCTCGTCGTGGCGCCAGGCCAATTGCGAGGTCGCCTCTGGGTGGCGCTGCAGGAGCGCATCCACGCAGATCGTGACGGTGCGAGCGCCATTGCGGGAGGGCAACGAGCGATGCAGGCGCAGTTGCTTCTCATTGAGGCTGGCAGTGACGATCGCGTTGTGCGCGAGCGATGCCCGCCCGCCCATTCCGGTCGCCGCCCCCGTGGCTCCTCCGCCGCGCCGCTGCTGCAGACGCTGCTGTTGTTGCTGTTGTTGCTGCTGCTGCTGCGTGACGACGTAGATCGTGCCCACGACGATCAGAAAGAGCACGATGAGCACGCCCAGCGTGCTTTCGTTCTCCATCGCGTCATGCTCGCTGGCCATCGTGATACGTCAAGGCGGAGCTGCCCAATTCCAACGGGTCTGTCTGATCACGACGAATGATGCTGGTAAATGACAGTCTGGACGGGATTGTGAAGGGGGTTAAGTGTCTCCACGGAACGGCACGTCTCTTATTTCCATTGGTTAAAATACATGTCCATTGGTTCTGTTTGCACCAATGGGATGGGTCGGAAATGGGATCGGGCACAATGGCATCCATCATTTTCATTTTCATTTCCATTTCCATCACCATCATCGGCATCTGAAAGAAATAAGCATGAAGGAGGTGGCGGAGAGCTGTTTCCAGCAGCTCTATGGGGAGATCATGCGCACCATGGTAAGAGGGTAGCATCTTTACATGCCTCTTTTACATGTGCATACAGCCAGGGGAGGGAGGGCTGCATAAGTGACGCCTCTCTTCGCTTTTGTTTGCTCGGTTCAAAGCTGTCGCGGTACCCACAGGCACTGGCGGTCAGTGGGGATTTGACGGCGATGGAGACGGGTGAGGCCGAGGTCGCGCAATCTCAGAAGGAGGAGCTCATGATGAAGCTGGAGGGCATGGGCCACGACGTTGGCTATCGCTTCGCCGAGCGGTACGCTCCTACCGTCGTTGCTCTGCCTCGTCACCATTCGTGGGAAGGCTCATGACGGTGCACTGACCTGCTTCCATTTTATACCTGTGCAATGGCTGTGGCGGCTCTTGGCTGCTTCCTCTTTACCAGCTCAGCGAAGGACCGCCCACGTATGACGGAACCGCTCGACGTGATCAAGTTTGTGTGCAAGGACTTTTGGATACTGGTGTTTAAAAAACAGATCGACAAGCTGCAAACCAATCACCGCGTACGTGGGCAATTGCGAGGAGCTGTATCCATTCATGCACGACGATACTGAAGTATGTTGCGAAGGGATACGAATGCATACTTATTTGCCACTTTCGTTGTCACTCACTGCTGCTACAGGGGGTCTTTGTCGTGCAAGACTATAATTTCCGATGGCTTTCGGGGTTTTCCGCCGCGACAGACAAGCGCACGCGCGAGATGGCGCTACTCTTCCTCGTATTTGCGTGTGGTGTCATCCGTGGCGCTCTGGCTAATCTGGGCATCACGGCCATGGTCAACGCGGACGTTACGGTGCTTCCCGGTTGTACGTTTTGCGCGTTGTGTTTTCGCAGAGCATTTTTACAGGATCAAGTGACGGAAGAATCGCTCATTATCGTCGTGCTTTGTCACTGTTGTTGTTATTGCATTTTCATTTTCCAGGTCTATTTAACATCAAGATCAAAAACTAGCGAACACGTTCAGCCAAACCACGCCAACACACATACATCCAGACAACCTTACACAGAATCAATCCCACAGACACATAAAATCCCAATCATGCAGAATACCATGGATCAAAACGCGACTTTTATTTGTGCACAAGCTTTGTCAATCGCGTCGTCCCATGAATACAACTAGGTGCATCGTCTTGGTTGCATGCCCTCATCCAGTGTCCTCACGAAATGTGTCAGTCGCCGTTCTCATTTGTTGCCGTTGTCATCATTGCTATCGTCTGGGGTACCTCCAAACGCCTGTAGTCCAAAATTCTCGATGAACTCGTCCAGCTCATTGGTATGGCCACCCTTGGCAAGCCCGCGCGGTAAGTAATCGGGGCGGTATAGATCCACGATCAATACGAAACGATTCTTGTCTGTATGGTCGTTGTACGCATAGTGCAGCTTACTATCATCAAAGACCATGATCTCGCGCTCCTGGTGGAATTGAGGTTCCCCTCCGACGACCATGGAGCAGCAACTCGCTCCATTTTCCAACTTGGGTACGACCAAACCAATGTGGCAGCGTAGGATATGATTCGAGAGATCGGCCCAGCCACGGTGCGCGCTTAGTTTGGTCTTCGGCCCCAGTTTCGAGAATAGCGCTGTTCGAATACCCGGGATGTTGCGCAGAACCTCTACTGTGCGTGGGCACATGGCCGAGGTCCCGTCCACCCACGTTGTCTTGCTCGCGTCATACGCAGGGAACGTATAGCAAAACGGGAAGACGCGCCACTCGCTATGACCTTCTGTGTAGTGTTTCTCCGGCCAAAACGGCCAGGCAGCCCCAGACAACACTGCCTGCATCTCCTCCAAAATGATATCGTAGTTTATCTTGAGGACCTCCAGCTCTGGGAATATTTCCTTGTAAGAGTAATAGTTGGGTGCCTCATCGTCAACGATCTCTTCTTCGTCATACTCGCTGTCGTCATCTTCGTAGTCGTCGTCCTCGTCGTCTTCGCCGCTTCCTTCACTTTTATCTGCGTCATCGATATCCTGGAGCTCATAGATCGTAGCATTCTTTTGCAGACATGTGAAGCGGTATCCCATGTCACCAACAAGAAGCTTTTCATACAGGTTCGACCTCTCCACGAAGAATAGGGTCTCGAAATCGGCTCGGAACGCCTCGGGGACATACACCTGTACCAGAGACTCCATGCGAGCCGAGTTGTGTTTGCACGCCAACGCCGCATTTCCACTCACGATACGCTCATCTAGAACTGTCCATAGTGCGTTGCTTTCAGCGTCCAATGGGGGTGATGATGGTGACTCCGCCTTGGATAGTAGTTCGCGACGCACACGATCTCGGGACTCGTCACTTGGGATAAAATCGGCCACGAGCAGTACACCACCCGGTTTCAGCACGCGTTCCATCTCGTGGATCGCATCTTCGAGCTTCTGCACCTCCTGAAGGCACTGCACAGCCACCACAATGTCCATAGATGACGATCGGATATTGCTCATGCGCTCGCAGCTCTGGTTGATCCAACGCGGCGGTCGCGCATTCTGGCGCGCCGACAACAACTCTGGGACATGCTTGGCAAATCCGTGCCAGTTCTCCTTGCTGCGCACGATGGCCTGGCTGGAGACATCGACGCCGATCAACTCGGCCTGCGGAAACATCGTCTGCATCTTGAGCACGCCACCGCCGGCGCCGCAGCCCACGTCCAGGATGCGAAGCGAGGGATTCGACCCTGGGTGTCCGTCGTGCGGCTTCAGCACCTGTCCAGGCACCAGACGAAGCAGCTCGCGGTAGAGCTCCAGTTGGTAGACATCGTTGGGTGTGTGTTCCTCATGGAAATGACTCGCTTGCGCATTTACGCTCGTGTCATTGGGTTCCTCGTGCGTTTCTTCCCCAAAATACCCCACATTGCACGTCACGCGGTGATGCTGCGAGTAGATAGGCGAATGGTACAACCCCTCGTAAAAGTCCTTGAGGCTGGGCGGTGCCGTGGTCGTGGCCGCTGTGGTCGAGTCCGTGGATGCTGCCGCAGTCGCCGGTATCGAAGCCCCCGCCATCTGTCACTGTCAGTGTCGTCACCGCTTCCTCTCTCTCTCTCGCTACACACACACACACACACACACAGAGTCAGCCAGGCAGCAAGAGAAGGGGGACGTATGTGGTCAGTAAGTCACATAATTAATGGCGATATGGGGAGGCATGTGGCCTTGTGGCCACCAGATAGAGGTCATTGGCATGCGCGCATTCCATTTACCTGGCGAGCTGTGCACTGGTCTTCGATTTTATGAGTGAGTGCCGTCTGGACCGCGATTTTGTTCGCGTCTCACCTATCCCATCGCAGGAGTGAATGTCGTGGGGGATATCGTTTGGGTGGGGGTTGAAGTCAATGCCCCTTATTCTGCAACGTGGACCTGCATGTTTTTGCTCTACGATAATCAATCAGGTTGGTTGAGGGAAGATTGCAAAAGGCAATTGCTGGATAAGAGTAGAGGCACGAGGTCCTCGTGACAGTGACTTCCGGGACATCACATCTGAGTCGTCACTCAACATCTGAGAAATACCTCAGTCCTCAGGTTCAAATCTGATGCCATGGGGGAAGAGAGGAGGGCATCCACCAGGACCAGGAAAAGAGAGAAAGAAGCGATTGGGATCATCATCACCACCTACCTCATCGCCGCCGCGTGCGCCATCGATCGTTCACGCCGTGATCCTCTGCACTCGTGCGTACGCGTACGTGTCTAAGAGTGTGAGTGTGCGTGTAAGCTGCTTCTTCCTCTCTTTGCTGCTGGCTGCGCGGTTACCCGTGCATCCAGCCGTCTCGCTGGCTTGCACCCGTTTCTTCCGTTCTACACCACGCATCTCACCACCCGAACGCGCAACGTAGCCACATCAAGCCCACGATGAGCAAGCAGCGCATGTCCGTGGAGTGGTCCCCACACGACCCGTCCCTCTTCGCTGTGGGCGCCGACAACCTGCGCCTCTTCGAGACCACCCCCGCGGCGCTGGATGCGTCGGCGCTGCAAGGCTACGGCGGTGACCTCGGTGAGGATGGCGATAGCGCGCGCGCCGCCTCGCTGACCACGCAGCGCAAGCGGTCGTTTCGACTGGTCAAGATGAACGCGCAGATCTCGCAGCTCAAGTGCATGGACTGGTACCCGTTCGCGGACCATGCGCTGTGGGTGGCCTCGGGCCTCGGTTCGGGCAAGGTGGTCGTGAGCGATTTCCACGGCCCACGCACGCGGATCGTGCGCGAGTTTGCGCCCAAGTACTCGCGGCCATGCAATGCCGTGGCCTGGAACCGTGCCGTGCCGCACCAGTTGGCTGCGGGCTTTGAAAAAGTGCGCAGTGACTACTGTACGTTGGTCTGGGACCTATCGGTGGCGTCGTCGGGGTCGACGATCTCCGGGTCAGTAGAGCGTGACGCGAGGAGCAACGCAGGAGGTGGGGGAGGAGCAGGAGGAGGAGGAGGAGGAGGAGGGATGTCGAGTGCGATGGCAGCTGCAATGCAGGGCAATGGCGGTGGTAATGGAGTTCATGGTGGCGCGGCGGCGGCAGGGATGGGCGGGATGGCCGCTGGCGCATTCGTAGGTACGCAAATTGATGCGCATCTCCGTGATGACATGGATCCAAGTGGTGGGCTACGGATGGACGGACGTCGCGCGAGCAGTGGCGCTAATATGGTAGCTGCAGGGTCAAACGGTGGAGGACGCGTGTTGCATACTATCAATGCGAGCAGCACAGGCAACAACGTCATGGCTGCTGCTGCTGGTGGGGCTGGTATCAACCATGGCGGTGCGGCAATGGGAGTTGGTGCCGGGCATACTGCAAGAGGTGGCGGCAGTTCGCTAGCCAGTGGACTTCAGAACCACCAACGTGGCAGCGCGGCCTTTGCGCGAGCGAGTGGGAATGCTGCCGGCTATTCTGGGTCGGGTGCCTCTCCAAGCAGTGGAAGTGGCGCAGGCAACGGCGCGGCGGGGCTGCAAGCCGCGCCAATTCATGAATTGTCCAATTCCGAGGCGACGTTGGCGCTGTCGTGGGTACCTTCGCAACCCACCTGTCTTGCGGCGGGCACCGGGTTCAAGTGGTTGCGCATCTACGATCTACGGTCAAGTGCTGGTGCGACGTCGTCCACAGCGGCCCCGCTTAGCGTGGTGGCCCACAGCAAGGCCGTGTTGGGCGTCACGTTTGATCATCATCGTCCTCACATTTTGGCCACGTATACCGATGCGCCTCAGGAAGCCGTCAAGGTCTGGGATATTCGCCGTCTCGATTCCAATGCGGGGCCACTGGCGTCACTGCATCTATCAAGCAAGTCGCTGTCGCAAGTGGCCTGGTGCCCCACCAAGCCGGGCTTTCTCGTCACTGCTTCGACCGAGGAACGATGGCTTTCGGTCTGGGATATCACGAACGTCGAGGCGACGGACAAGGAGGATACACTTCAGATTCGAAAGCCATTCAAGCGCCGCTACACGTCGGACCCACTAACATCCTTCTCATGGCAGTATATCACGTCTTCTTCCTTTGCTGCGGTCGGGCGTGGAGGTGGCTCGGTCGGGAGAGAGTTTCACAGCAGAGCGGGGCAGGCACATGGCGGCGACCTCACTGTGGCTCTGGCGACATCGGCATTCCCGAATCGGTTACTTACGGCCTCTGTTGCCGGTGAAATTGAAGATATTTCCTATCATGACTCGCTCCCCATCGCCGTGTCACCACGTGGATCGTTAGCGTTTAGCTGTGGTCACTTGCTGTTCGGAGGTCGCGCCACTGCTCCGGCATTGAAAGATGAAGACGGTACGGATGGTAGCCATCCCTTCGTCGGCGCAAAAGATATCTCGACCGAGATGGCACAACTCGCCAAGGCCGGGTATTCCATGGCAGTGCCCAAGAACGTTGCGCTGTTTGCGACGTCACGTGAGCAGTCAAGCCGTAGACGACAGTTGAGTGCGCTATGGACATGGGTGGAACAGGTGGAGGTGCTGCGTCGCAGTCACGTGTCCCGCATCGCGCAGTCCCGAGGTTATCTTGTGCAATCCGCCTCTGGTGGTGCTCCTGCTCCGACTTCTAGTGGTTCGAACTCAAGTTTCTATGACGCTGTGGATAGTGGGAAGGTCAGCACCAGCTCCCCACTCAATGGGTGGCCAGTGGATCCAAATGCGTTGGCGAAAGTTGGCGTCAAGCAGTTGCTCTCGCTGGTGAGCGATGCCCCCGCTGAGCTGGCCCGCCTGGAAGTCGGGGCGGTGGCCTCAGAAGCCGACATGCTCACGTCCATCCCTTCGTCCATGCGGTTGGAGCCCATGCTGGGCTGCGCCTCCTACGATGGCTTTGGGCGTCGACTCGCACTGCTCGCGTGTCGATGGGATCCAGATTGCGGACGACAGCCTCGCCAGCAGTCCGCCAATGATCTGGGTACTCCGCCGCCGTCTTCCTCTCGTCCAGGGCTCACGCTGCACCGCAGCACATCTGGTGCCTGGTCCTCGACGGGCAAGCAGGGCGGCGCCAACGAGAATGGCGGTGCGACTCTAGACGACGCGAAAGCGAACGCAGCGCGTTACGAGTTGCATTCTTTGCTGAGTGAGTGTGAAAGTGGATGTGAGTTTGCACGGGCGGCAGCGTTGGCCGTCTTCCACGGCGACCTTCTCACTGCAGTCACCATGCTGCAACGTGGCGCGGCGTGGCTACAGCAAGCCAGTGTGAGGGAGAGCAACGAGACGAGCCTGGTCAATGGGGATGAGCCCGTGGCGCACTACTCATCGGACATGCTTCAGCTTGTGGCAATGGCTGTGGCTGGATACTCGACGGCGTCTTCGTCCTCCGTCAGTGGGGGCACTTCTATGTGGACGACCATGTGCCAGCAGCTCCTTCGACGAGACGAAATCATGGCACCACATCGACCACGGTACCTTCACGCGTTGTTGTCGTTCCTGTGTGTGGCGAGCACAAACGCCGCCGCGGCTTCGGCCTCGTCGTTGGCTTCGGCCTCTAGTTCGACGCCGTGGTCCTCTCTGTCGATGAACTTGAACACTCCGACACCTCCTGCACCAACGCCACACGCAATGGAATCCGTTCGCCGTGGCACGCGCCGCTCGTGGAGCAGTGTCGATGATCTCGCGGCGTTGGGCCGTGAGAGCACACGGGTCGGCAACTCACATTCCAGCACTGCCCACGCTAGCACCACAACCGTGAACAATGGTGCGTACGCGTCCATCTTGAACGATGCTACGCTTCCGCTTAGCGACCGCGTGGCCTTTGCCTGTCGGTTTTTGGCGCCCGAGGAATTACGCCAGTTTGTGCGGCAAAGCGAGGACATGTGTCGACGCCTTGGGCGTCTGGATGGACTGTTGCTCACGGGGATGAGCGTGAAAACTGGTGGCATCGCATTGCTTCAACGCTATGTCGACCTCACGGGTGACATCCAGACCGTGGCACTGCTGGCCGCACGGCTCCCGCAGATGGCAGCTCCCAGTGGCGCGCTGACTGCCGCCTCGTTTTCTGCGTCCACCATGGTGCCATCCACCGCGGACCAGGACGTTGCCAGTGTGCTGGGGCGATGGATCGCGAGTTATCAGGACCTCCTCAATCGCTGGCGGTTGTTCCAAGAGCGGGCTCGCTTCGATGTGGGGCGAGCGCAGCTGCACGACTTGCTCGTGGGCCTCACCACGCTGACCCGTGAACCAGACGCCGCCACACACGGTCGAGCCCCAGCCACGCAGTCGTCCTCGGCGTCGTCTCCATCGTCACTGGCCGCAGACACGGCATCCATGTCGCTGGCACCATCGCAGCCACCACCACCGCAGCTGTATGTGCGCTGCAACTACTGCAATACCTCGTTGTCGCTGGCCAACCTGCTTCGCCTCGGCGGTTCCCACTCGTCGTGGCTGAACCGAGCTAAACCCAAGTTAAGCTGCTGCCCAAGCTGCCGCAAGCCACTGCCGCAATGTGCGCTGTGTCTTCTGCCGTTGGGCGCGCTCAATCCGTACCTGGAGCTTGCGCATCGCCGCTCACGGCAGACTGCGGACGCAGTGGCCAGTCTTGTGGCCCTGGCCACGAATCCCACTGGCGGAGGAGGAGGAGGAGGAGGAGGTGCGGCTGGTGGACAGGGGGCTGCATCCGATCTCATGGTCAGCGGCCATGGTGTGGTGATGGTAGACGATCCAACGGGTGCGCAGTTGGAGAATGAAAGCCTTTCTTCACTGTCCAGCATCCCGTTTGTGGAGTGGTTTACGTGGTGTCAGGCATGCAAGCACGGTGGCCATGCGCACCATATTGCCGAGTGGTTTGCTGCCCACGATGAATGCCCCGTCACGGACTGTGCGTGTCAGTGCCAGCACCTCGATCTCCCACTCGCACTCAAGAGACGTCAGGATGAAAGCCACCGCCAGCTTCAGGAGCACCAGCAGCAACAACAGCAATTCCACCAGCAACAGCAAATGCAACAACAGCAGCAACACCAACAGCAGCAGCAACAACAACAGCTACTGCTGCATCATTTACAGCAACAACAACAACAACAACAGCAGCTGCTACCGCTTCATCAGCCGCACCATCATCACATGCAGCATCAGCAGAGTCTGCATCATATGACGGCCACTACGTCCGACGTGTCGGCCCCGCCCCACCCGCATGCGCATTCACTTCCGTCCCCCAAGACGCTGAACGATGGGATTTTTACCAGTCCTGGCGTGGGCAGCAGCACTGTCGCGCGTCGATCGTCGCGTGGCATTGGCCACGTCATGCAGCAGCAGCAACAGCCGCCGCCTACGCCCACGGCTGGGCCGATGACACCGTCAGGCCGACTGCTGCCGCACCCTGACCGCCGGCCATTGCCTCTCAACCTGGCAGCGTCGGGTGTATCTGCAGGTGGGGCATTAGGTCCGGGTACTCCAAAGGGTGCGTTCCTGGGCGGTGTAGAAACCAATGGTGATGGCAATAGCTCGACCACCGCCTCGGTTGGCAACGCGCGAGCTGGCGGTGGGGTCAGCGACGGTCGCTCGCGCTTGACGCTGAGCAACAAGCTTGACCAACTGGACAAGGAGAAGGGCTCCTTCAGATACTAGGGAGGTTACCGAGTACCCTGCAGTCAGTAGTAGTCAGTACAGTTGTTGCGTCAAGCAACACGCATACAAATCAGGAGATGGCGGCGCCTAACAAACGGCTCAATTTTTGATTGTCGCGGTTGGTTGTTGGTGACGTGTGTGGTGTTTTCGTATATTTTGCTGTTCTTGTTCTTTTTGAATGCGAGATGTGGACGGTTGTTAAAAAAACAAGATTTGCTACGCGTAGGTGTCGTCTGGTCTGTCTGGTCGATCGATCGATGCAAAATGCAGCAGCTACTGGATGCTTGGCTGCCTGCTGGGCGCTTGTCCGTTCCCTCACTTGATCCGCGGCACAATGCGCGTGTCATGCGTCCCAAGGCGCGAGATCTGGCGGGAGTACTCGTCCAGCACTTCCTCCTCGGTCGTGCCGAGTGTGTTCATGGCCTTGACGCGCAGCAACTGCTCGTTGGTGAAGCCAAAGATGAGCTCGGCCTTGGAGGCCAGTTCGGTTTGCCGGGGCACGCCGCTGTGGCGCCGCAGCTCCTCGCTGGCCGAGAGGTCGACGTCCGAGATGCCGAGCTTCTTCATGCCCTTCTCCTTGCGCAAAATGTCCGTATTCACGCCCAGTCGTTCCAGCGCGTGGCGACTCACTTCGTTGTGGTGACTGATCGTGACGCGGCGCCGTGACTCGGTACGCCGAGTGAGTTGCGCGGCAGAACCCACTCGGGACGTCTCATTCGGTGAGGATGATGGTGGCAGAGACTGTAATGCGAGCGTGGGCGTTGCCTCCACGAGTTCCAGCGGCGTTGACGTTGTGCGAGCCGAGAAAGAGCCACGGAAGTACACGGGGGGCCCCAGGGACGAGGACTGGCGAATGGGGGATCCTGGTAACAATGGCGGCAGCACGGTGCGTCCCTCAGTGGCCGTGCGGGTGACCCTGGGAGTGGCTCGGGGCGAGTCTATGGAGGGGATCGCTGTGTCCGACGGCTCGATGCTCGCGGCGGCTGGTGCCTCCATGGCGGACTGCCCCCCACCGTCGCCATTGCCATACTTGTTCGGCTCATCGTCGGCGGGTGGCGCGATAGCCTCCATCAACGACTCCCAGTCCCCAGTCCCCGCTGATGTGGCCTCCTCCATGGGTGATGAGCTTTGGTCTTGTGCCAGCTCCAATGACAAGGGCGCCTCTTCGTCCATCCTGATCCAAAGGCGATTGAGATGGGTTATTCTTTTGCCTTTGAGCTAAGCGAAATCACGCAATCCGGTCGTGGGGTGCTGGATTCGGGCACTGCGTTGACTGGGCAGCTAAACGCAGAAAGAAGATGGCGCCATATGCATGCGATCAGACTAGCCGCCAGCGACGTCCTGAGCTGCCAGATGCAGATGCCCCATGGCTCAGCCACTGCCCAAGCGGTTTCTTGGGACGCTCCACAGGCCCAAGGATGGAAAGATGGAGCCGTTTCGTTCTTATTTTAGGGGAAATTACAAATACACCTTTAGCTGGGTGGGAAATTACAACTGCGCCCGATAAATAAACCAAGGGGCAGCGAGTAGCCACGGTTCATGGTCTTGCGATGCTGGAGACGAGAGAGGGCCGCAGAACCATCCTGCCAGTGATGCTCTGGGCCGGGGCTTTCATGGAGGCACACGAGTCCGTGTGGTCGGGAAATCTGCGGGTGCCACAGACGACAGCGCTGAGAAATACTGAGAGATGTGGGGGCAGATAAGGGAACAGCTGCTCGACAACCAGCCCACACACAAAGCACAAAACAGCTGCTGTCAGTTCACTCGTGCAACTTCCTCCCTTCCAGCCTCCAGCGAGGGCCATCACTTGCGGTGAGGCCCTCATCACCACACATTCCTCCCTGCCATGGATAGCTAGCTTGCCTACATACTTACCTGAAATATAACTGTTGCTGGAGGGTGAGACTTGGCGGGAGGACGGCGCGTGTGTGGCGAACACAAGTCTGGCATTTACCTTACCATACACAAGCCGTCCTCGACTGCCGCCCAAGCTCACTCACATGTCGTGTCCTTCTGCCCGACACGTCAAGTTTCTTCCTCTGCTGTAAGTGTTAACTATTGCTACCTACTATGACCGTGACGCGTCGTATGACGCGGTCCTGAAACGCTGCGGGTCTCATAACCTCACAGGTTATGAGTGTGGTGAGGCGACTTCTCAAAAATTGAACTCGCCACCCGACAACAACAGCACAGCGGCCTGGATCTTTCGATCGCTCGTCGGATCCAAGGCTACCGTGCCCCAGTTCTTTCGATCTTGTCGTCTGAGCTGATGTGTGTGGTAGTTTCAACCGCGGATCCAGTCGAAGAGAGCTCCACTGAGTCGTCAATTCGCTGGATCCACTTCGCTACTGCCTGGATCCCACTGGATCCAAGGTCAAAGCGCAACAGCGATCGCGGATGCAAGCGTTACTTCGCTTGGTCCAGCCTGTGTCCACTTGGATCTACGTGTATTCGCACGGATCCAGGATCAAATCGCAGATGCAGGTGTCGGTAAACGTTTTGCAGAGCTCCCAAGCACGGAACAACGGCACAAAATGGTTGTTGCACGGGGAGATTGCCGGGATCCACACAGGGACACCAAGAAAGACAAAAAAAACAAACGAAAACCACCGCGCGAACCGGCCGGGCTACTATCACCCGCGTGAAGTTGAAGAAGGACTTTAGCGCGTTCTGTCGGCAACAAGATAGACAAAGACACTTGTGCACTAGAAGGAAAAATCACGACTTGTTTGTCTTCGAGCACTCGCTCGTTTAGAATTCTACCTCTACATCTAGGCTTCCTCCATGGACCCACTAGACCGAAGTTCAACCTATGATATTATCCAATCAATGAACAGCAAAGTAAAAATATGACATCCCTCCTGGACCTCTTCTTCTGATTCCGCGGAGCGCCGCCGCAGCCGTAGATGGAGCCGCCGATGTAGATGCTCGATCCGAAGCCGAGGCGGCGTGGTTTGCCGCCGCAACAGCACGCGCTTCTGCCACCTGAACAGCGCGGCGAACTGAGCATACATACGTTAGAGAACAGTAATCTCACAATCCACACGCATGCACGGTCGTAAACTCACCGTTCGCATAGTACTCCATTACCCCGTCTGCGCCGATGAAGAAGTCCACGCCGTTCTTGCCTTTCCGGTCGCCGCCGGGTCGGACGTATCGTAAGCGGTCGTCGAGGCTCTGACCCGGCGGCTTCTTGTGCGTCCACCCCCTCCTTGTGCAGCTGACGCCATGTTGCGTTCCAGCTCGTGCGGCGTGCGCGCCGTCGTAGGTGTTTCCACGGGGGCTTGGCATCACTGCTTTACCTCGACTCCGCAGATTTTTGAAGGAAAGGCAATGAGTGGACGGCGGGAACCCTCCGCACCCTACTATCTACAAAATCTTATACCTTACCTCCAAACTTTGTTACTAGAATTCATGAATTGGGAGCGACCCCTAATCGACGAAGAAAGCCTCATCCATGGCCCTTTTGTAACAAATCGAGTGATTGGCGTTTTGCATGGGTAGGAGTCCGTCAAAGGAACTCCCATACAATTTCCGAGATTAATTCGTCGTTAAGCTGCAGTATGCACCATGCAAAAAACGCTTAAGCTGCAGTATGCACCATTCCGGTTTGGAGGGGTTAAGCATTGTCCACGTGGAACGCTCCATTTTACCCCTGGAAGTGTGAGGCTACTGTCATAGTTCACCGGTCATATTACATGACTCGCTTAAGTTCGCATTGAAGTTCAACTTCCGTTGACGTAATCGTCAACGTGGCAAGACGTGATTGGCTGAACCATCCAGCCAATCAACTGTATATATTTGAGTGTTAC
>JAADWT010000337.1:0-23264 GCA_023336285.1 Pythium grandisporangium
GTTGGTGTTGGTGGTGTCGGCGTGATAGCTTGGTCGCGTGAGGAACGGCAGGCTTTGGTGAGTGGTCGACTGTGTTTGCTGGTGCTTTTTGTTGGCGTTGGGTTGCGCGATCTCCTGAATCTCTTGGATGTCTGCACCTACGGCACCTCGTCGTCTGGCCTGTTCATCCAGCGCTCTTTTTATATACATCGACCAGGAGAGTGATGGTAATTTGATGATGGAGGGGAGCCAGGGGGATGGAGGTAGAGGTAGAGGTGGAGCGAACGTTGCACGAAGAACTGAACCACTAGAAACCGACTCTCCATAGTTGCAACAACTCGTCCCCCTTCTTTTCGTTCAAGTGTACCATATCGTGTGATTGCTAAATGAGGGGGGGGCGGCTGAATGACGAGGGCGATGCTGCGAGGCGCGTCATCCCGCGCACCAAGCAGAAGAGTGAGGGAGAACAGTCTTATGATTACCATGCGACAGTAACGCCTTGCGTTGCGCAAACGGTACCATTCCATTGGTACACAATAAAGCAACATAAGCTCAATATGCCCAGCACCATCACTGCCATCACAATCACCACCATCGCCATTCGCTTCATCCCTGGCTCCCTTCTTCTTCATAACCAGCAGCATACATACATACGTGTATAATTGTGCACACCCTCCTGGGTGGCTCATGGGACAGCAAACGAACTCGATACGTGCCATCATCATCTTCTTCTACTGTATCTATGTCCGAGTCGCCGTCGCCTTTTGCTTCTTGGTAAACATGGAGGCGTGGCCCTCCAGCACATTCATGCGCTCACGCTTCGGTGCCGAGCGACGCGACAAGAAATCCTTCGCCGATTCCGACAGCGCGCGGCTCGCATTCGCGCTGCTGCTCACCGTCTCCAGCGTCTGCACCTGCACCGAGCCAAAGTCGCGGATATGCGTTCGCGTCGCAGCTGCTGCGGCCAGCGCGCGCTTGCGCTGTTGACGCCCACGGGCCTCCTCCAGCGCCTGCTCCGTCCGCACCTCCCTGCACAATTGATAGCCGTCAAAAACAGATTGTGTGATATCAGTATGCGACATCGGGTGGATAACAAGATGGCAAGGCTGGCAACAATAGAATGTCAAATAATAAAAGCAGACGTACTCGTCACGATTCGCGAGCGCTGACAGCACATTCGCCGGAAGCGCTGGTGCCGCCTCCTCCTCTCCATCAGCCTCATCCGCATCCACATCGGCCTCTCCCTCCTTTGCGGCATCTTCACCCGTCGTCACTGTCCGGGTCTTTCGCTTCCTGCTCAATTCACAAGATCAACACCACACCACCACACAGCACCGCCACAATGACATCAGAAACTCCCTTCACCGTCACCATCATCACCACCCATATCTCCTTGCAAATGGCTAATGCCCGTCCCCAACCAATATCAATTCAAATAAATACAACCACAGAAAAAAACAATTCAGCGCAATCAGTACGCACCGCTTTGCCGCAGCCTCGGCGGCCCTGACGGCTGCCGCCTCTTCCTCGTGCCGCAATCGCTGCAGCGCCTGCTCCTTGGCACTCTCCTTGGACACCACCTCGGGGGCCTCGTCATCATCGTCGCTCTCATGCACAGCCGCCGGTGGTGGCGGCAATCGTGCCTCGGGCTTGCTCCTCGTCGACTTGCGCGTCTGCATTCTTGAGGTCCTTGTACAATCGAATGCTCGCTCGCTCTCTCTCGCTTCTTGCTGATGCTCTCGACCTGTATACTATGGAGCTCACCTGTGGGCCGTCCAGTCAAATTTTCAACCAATCACCAGCCACACCACCCAATATGGGTACACTTCAGATCGAATACCGACTATTCCGGTTCGCCGTAACCGTAAAAAAAAACCGTAACGACCCAGACCACTGGTCCGTTCGAAAAAAGATCCATCCCGTCACCAGTATAATCATCAGCAGCATGGAGACGAAGACCTTCGTACCCAGCGCCTCGTGGACGGCGATGGCAACGCAGCGGCGAGCACGCATGCGCCGGCTTCTGCTCTCGGCTGCCAAGGTGCGTGCCGTGCAGGCGCTGGCGCCGTTGCCCGAGGATGCGCGCCAAACGCCGCTGTTCGCGCCCTACAGTCCATCTCCGCATGGCTTCATCGCCGCCGTCTGGGATCGCCTGCTCCAGCCACAGCTACAGCCACAGCTACAGCCACAGCCAGCACCATCACTACTACCACTGGCACCGCATGACTCGACGGCCCCCCAGGCCATGCTCCACGTGGACGAGCAGGACCTGATCGTGGACCTGGGCTGCGGCGATGCGCGCTGGCTCATCTCGGGCGTGCAACGTCTTCGCTGCCGTGCGCGGGGCATTGAGCTGGACACCTCGCTGGTCGAGATGGCGCGCCAGCGCGTGCAGGAAGCCGGGCTCGCAAATGAGATTACCATCCTCCAGGAGGATATCCTGCGTGTCTCGTTGCGGGATGCACGGCTCGTGATTGTCTACGCGTTTGCCGAGTCGTTGCATGGCATTCGTGGGTTTCTCGAGCAGGAATTGAGTTCCAGGGCCTTTGTGTTATCCATCGGGGTACGTATACCCCGCCCACCTTCCAATTCGTTTGGATACGGTTGCGATGGCAATGATCGTGGTGATGTTGGTGAAGATACTGATGATACTGATGGATGATGCGTGATGGCTGATTGTGTACCTGTTTGTCTGGGTGGAAAGTTTCGAGTACCTGAGTGGGTACCACGATTCAGCGACCGTGTGGATGGGCTGAGGTGGTACCTCTACGAACGAGCCACGGCCGTTCCGCCAGTAACAACAGCCGCATGTGTGACTGGATGAGTCAATTTGCTGTAGTTTTCTAGCTTATGGTGGAGAGCTCATGAGCCGCGCGAGTCGCTGCTTCACCTCATCCAGCTCGGCCAGCACGAGGCGATCCAGCTACCACACAGACAACAATAACCAAGTGAGACACGTACATCACGTGAGGAGATATCCATCTACCATAGATTAGTCCATCTGAAATGCGAGGCATCCTACCTCCTTGCGTTTTTCCTCACCGCGCTTGACGTGGTTGATGAGCTCACCGGCGCAATTGGTCACTCGTGTCGTCTTCTTCTTCACCGTCTTGCCGTCTGTTTGCCTGGGCGGAGCGAATTCATCGCTCAGCTCGAAGCGTAACAGCGCCGAGAGTGAGCTGGAGCCAGCCAACTGGCTGTGCTCCGCCAGGTGCTTGACTCGCGTGGCGGCGGTCCGCTTCCGTGGCTTGGCCTTGATGATTGGTTTGGTGGGCAGCTTCCGCATGGAGGCATGATGATGCTGCCTCGTTGGCGGCTTGCGAGTCGGGAGGCACTCATCCCTGTCGACGTAGGTGAACGTTGGAGGATAGCTCAAACCGGCCTCACGCTTGCGCTGCTCCGCCTCTGCCACAAAACTCGCGATATCCGACACAGCACAGGCACTGACGCGAGTGGAACCGCGCTTTACGTTGGCGGAGGACGAGATTGTAGAGGTTCGCCGAGGGCTTATGGAGGAGGCACTTCGCTCAGTGAGAGCCGCCGCCATCGCAGACGCACCAAGACTGCCACTGCGATACCGGACATGCCACTCCGCCGCCTCCAGGTGCTCCATCATTGAACTCAGCACCGCCTCTTCCATCTTGGCATTGTCGCCATCAGTGGACGTGACCCCTCGTTGCGTGGCGTCCTCCTGGTTAGCGAATCCACTGCTTCTTCGCGTATTCGTACGAGCTGACGCGCTGGTGGTGTCGGAAACCCTCCTGTTGCTTGTAGTTGTCGACAATAAACGCGCTCGTGCAACGTCAACGCTGTGGACACTGCTTGCTCCATCATTATCCTCGCTAACATCACCGTCATGTATTCCGCTTGCTTGTTCCAATCGCTGCGGCATGGCGAGAAGCGTCGAATCTTGATACTGTTTACCACAAAAGCAAAAGCAAAAACAAAAACAAAAGTAAAAGTAAATACATACGATTGTGAGTACCGGAATTCCTAGGTACCAAATGATGGAGTGAAGGATCGATTCTACCTCGTCAAAACACTGCACACAGACTCCATCCATGGCGTATACAATAGTTTGACCATGTCGCAGGCAGAACGACACCCGTCGAGGCTCCTCCTGTCGTGTGCGAAACGAAGACGTATACTGCTCGATCGCATCCTCAAACAATGTCCAAAATTCTAAAGCAAATACACACACAATATAAATGATGACATACTCTGGATCAGTATTGTAGACGAACACCTCGTCTCCAGGCAGTACTTCGACACATTGGTTTGCTCGTACCGTCAAAGTGCATCTCACCACAGCCAAGTCGGTCAAACTGGTCGAGCGTGGCCACCATCGCTGGGCTTTCCATAAGACAGGACACGACCCCGGCCTCGGCCAGTGCATGCTCCTGCTCCAGTACACCTGCAAGGCAATGCAACTCGCTATCGGTCATGAACTCGCGTCGACTGCGTGTGTCTTGAAGCGTTGACGGCCATTTACAATTAAATTCGGAAGATGGCGTCTTTGGCAGGCACTTTCCAACAACAACAACAACAAACATTCCCACAAGAGATCATTTGCAATCGTCAGTGCGTTTCACCAAATCACAATGAAATCAGATAATTGGGTGAGCTACCTACTCGATACAGAGACCGCAGCTCGGCCACCTCAATGTACCCGGAATCCGCGCTCTCCATCTTCTCAAAGATGGCGCACAGCAATCGCCCCTGCATCTTGGTGCGGAAACAGGTCTTGCGCCGTAACACGTTCATGGCCTCCAAATGGGACGTCCCTCTTCCGCTCTTCTTCTCTTCCATATATGCGCGATGCGATCGAAATGCTGTCCCGAAATGAGCCACCTCACAGCGGCGGATGGCGCGGTTCCAGATCATACGGTGCTGTGTGGGCACGCTGGTGAGCTTATGTGACACGGAAGAGAACCTACTTGTTGGCTTCGCCGTGGAGCAGGAGGAAAACGAAGCGATCGCCTGCTCAAACAACCAAAACGGTGCAACAAGAGCTTCCACCTGCTCCACACGTATGCCTTGTGAATCGCCCTGGCATTGAGAGATGACCAAGACGAGTTCCCCCAGTAAAGTCAGTGCGGACCCCGTAACAGCCGCACCTAGCCCATCAAAGATGTGGTCAACGGAATATCGTGCCGTGAGCTGGTACGTAGCCGATCTTGACCAACGGGACACTCCCTGTAGCTCAATCGCACCGCTGTCTATGAGCAGGAAGCACGAATCACGAAGCAATTGGCCGATAAACACTGTGGGGAGGATGGCGGTATCAGTGGCGATGCGGTAGAGCACTCGTCTGGCGGCCTTGATCGCGGTGGGGAGAACGTCCCGGGGCGTCAACGTGGCAGCAGTCGCACCGATCGATAAGCATCCGGGTCCAATGGATGCATTAGCAATCGCTGCAATCGCGGCTGTGGACGACAGCGAGCGAGCACTGCTGGATCGGCGTGCCTCTATCCCATTCGGCTGTGCAGAGGCAATAATATTCTCACCACGATCCACAACCAATCGCTGAGTTGCGGAGCGAGAACCCAACGTGAAGCGCTCGTTCTTCTTCCCATCCACGTTGTTACCACCTGGGGCAACGCTGACGTCTTCTTCCTTCTCGGATGTGAATCGACCAATGTGGGGATGCCGCATCTCATTGGCAAGCTCGTGCTGCGTCGTCAAGCCGCGCGAGCCCCGCACTCTAGCCCCCATTGGGATCGTCGAGACATATTCCGAGACGGCCAGCGTTTCCACCCATTCCATGGGGACAGCAAACGTACGTGTTTGATAGCAAGGTGGCGGCCAAAACAGGGACAACCCTCCGTTGCGCAGGAAGCGGTGCTCTTTGAGTGGTTCTCGAATCTGCGCAAATGGCACCGGGTCCACCAATAGCCCCAACGTCAGCTTTAACGTTAGTATCCCTAGGTTTTCCGTGTGAATTTCCACGAGGTTGTCGATGCGTGACTCGGGTGGTAACGCATTGCCAAACCATTTGCAGGCTGCCAGTAATGGACGGAGTGAAAGCGCGGTCATGCCCTGAAACCTGTCCTCCTCCGACGACTTCATCTTGATTGTGAGCGGGTGATGCAGGCAATACTCGCGGAATGCCTCGGTCGTGGCAAACAGGTAGTGCACACGGGCCTCACATAGCTGCCACCGATTCGGGGTATGATACTTGCTGCCATCGAAATCAAGCCGCGTAAACGATTGCCCCAGCTGATACTCGAGGTAAAAGTCCTCGGGCGTGAGCTGGGGCCCACCATCCTGCAGCTCATGGAAGAAGAAGACGAGGCGCAACGCCAAGCAGGTAGGGTCCACATCCACACCACACAGGGAAGACAGCGTGAGCGAGGTTGACGTGGGCGAGGCAGCCGCCGTCGCGCTGGGATTCTTTATCGGTTCATCATCAATGGGGTCGTAGTGCCGTAGCTGTGACTTGAGTGCATCCTTCTCGCAAAGCTGTCGCGTTTCCTCGTGGAACGCTCGAATCCGAGGAAGGAGGGCATCGAATAATGTGTCGTCCCGTGGAGGGCATAAACCAGATTCGTTGCTACTAGGCATGACGCCACAGTCGTCGGCATCCGTCGAGCACGTCTCAGCGGGTCTTGGGATGCCGTACAGTTCATGCGACTCGGTGGTCAGGCGATCCAATTGCAATTGGGCCTTGTACACGCGATAACAGAGGAAACAGACGGCAAACTCGTAGCTCGGTCCACGTCCTTTCATGAGCGATAGCGCGGCATTTTCCCACATCGAGAGCACGACGCCGCGCTGGCGAAGCTCGTACACCGTGGTGATAGCCATGTTGAGCGTCATGCGGTACTCGGACAGCACCTGCAGCAGCATGCCTTCCCTGTTAGCGACCGTAGCCCCCGTGAGGTCATCACTGTTGGATTCACGCAGCAACTGATACAGCTCGTGTTGCAACGCCTGCGGCAGTTCACAGGAACAACCACAAAGCGTGCAGTGGGAGGTGACGGCATCCATCGTCATATCCGATGAGATAATGGGCGCGGTCCGCATCGACTGACGGAAATACTTGGTACGCAACACGGCGGCAATCGTTACCGCGGAATCCGCGAGGTCATCCACCGCCGGTGGAATCGGGACACGGTAGCAGGCTCCAAAGCGAACCACACGGATAAACCACCACAGACCAGCCTTGTCCTTGATAAAATCAGCGACCAGCTCTCGTACGCGTAATCCCGGTAGATGACCGCTCCAGTGGTCAGCGATACGTTTGGTAGCCTGTATTCCCTCCGCTACAGGGTGACCGCGGATCTTGGGCAGACGGAGATGCCGTGCGTCACTGGTCGAGGTCACGAGATAGAACGGCGAAAGCCGCGTCATGAGCTGCATCGCCACCTCCAGCGGTGTGCCACAAGCCAGCTCCGTACCTGCCTTGTTCACTGCAGACGGCATCATCGGTATTGGTTTCAGTCATGAGTATTCAGCCCGTTCGTGGCTCATCGTACTCATTAAAAATCGGCAAACGACTAGATTTGCATTGCTCCTGCTCGGCATACCTGACGTGATCCCATCCGCCTCGTTAATCTTGTTTCTGCTCAATCAATGGCACAACATGTATCGTCATCAGTGGTAGTGCTTTATAGGCGCCTACACCTCGGCTTCCATACCCACACATAACTACAATATCGTCATGCCACGTACGTACTCGCCGACCAGGTTGACCGCAAAGCAACGGTTTTCCTTCTCGTGCCACGTGACGCGAAACACACTCGCGCGAGCGCCCCGACAGCGCACGTATTGCTGCACCGAGAAGGCTAACGTGATGGGCGCGTTCAGCACAGGGTCCATCGCTCGTCGCGTGAGCACGACCGACTTGTTGTTGCCCGTGCTGCCCCGCCAGTGGGCTTCGTTGCGCACGGCGACCACGGCATCCAGCTCAGTCGGTGCGCGATGGTGGTGATGCGATGGCCCGAGGTCACCACTAGTAGTAGTAGTAGCATTACTACTACTACTACTACTACTACTACCGTCGCGTCCATCGGTGGCAATGGCATCGGCACTGCCGTCAAATTCGAGCGCGACTCGCTTGCGCCAGGCACCACCGCCCGCCTCGGCCGTGACGTCACCCGCAGCATCCGTTCGCAACCACAGCACATGCTCATCTCCGTTCTGTTTTTCGCAGATGACCGTGCTCGGAAGGCGAAGCTGCAGGCGACGACCACTGGGTAGGGGCTGCAGGTACTTGTAGAAGAACAGTAGGGGCTAGTAAGCGCACGAACAACCAGAAAGATAATCGATCAATTTCGTTTTGCTCAACGATGATCAGACGGTATTGCCACGCGAAGTCATTCCTCTTCAAATCAAATCAAACCAAACCAAATCAAATCCATCGCACGCTCGCACCTGGAGATGCTGCGGACATGGATATCCGTCCTGATCGAATCGAGTCACACAAAGAAAATCAGCAAGCACAGACGTCAATACAAACAAAAACACAAAACAAAACAAAAAACAATAACAGGAAGACGAAAAAGCGGATAGCGCACTCCAAACGCCAGAGAGCGAGAGAGAGAGATGAAGAGCGGTCATCGACGTCTACGTACGCTTATCTCGTGGCGCGCTCGTGACTCGCCGTCCCCAGTACTTGCAACAGAAGGTTTCCGATCCGGCTGCCATTCCGGAAGCGAGGTCGTGGACGAATGTACCTCGCGTCGTAACCGCGCCGAGTAGGCTCCTTGTCTTGCTGGCATGGAGAACGACGCAAACGTTTCCCCTCCCCACGCCTTGGTTCAATTAGCGACACGTTTGCCACCACTACGACCGCCCTCTTGTCTTGGTTAGCCCGATCGAGACATCCCAATTTGACGTAGTTGGACCAACTCATTGGACAGTGCGAATCTCTCATTTTTGCCGAAATAGAACGAGCCAGCACCATGACCTCAATAACAAACACAACAATCAAAGTCGGGCTGCGCTTTACCATCTGTAGCTACGGTACACGCCAGAGTATGTCAGATCACGAAAAAAGCACCTAACAAAAGTTATTAGAGCTTGGTCTACTCTACCCGCCTGCAAGTTGCTTGCCCCTAGGCCATACCCTGCCCACCGTCTCGTTGGCGGGTCTTCACCCCTCCTTAGGAGGCACCCATCCAGTCAGCACAAACCGGCATCGCCTGACAAGCGCCATCGTCACCTTCTAGCACGCCCGGGCCACGCCAATAGAGCACGCTCAGCCAGTCACCTCTTCCTCTGCGTGGTTCTTCCGTTCTCCTCTGTCTTCTCTGCCCTCTCTGAACTTATATCCTGCTTCGTTCCGCGTCCCGACACGCCAAACAAATCGTATGCGGCTTCGTACCCACCAAACAGGTCATACGCCTCTTGATGCAGACCAACGAGGTCGCTATCAACGCTGTCATCCTCTGCGCCATCACCAGCAGCCGACACCACCAGTGGCGGCACGCGGCGATCGAAGATGGAGGCGGCCGCGACCGCCTGCAGGATGGCCTGGGCACCCTCGCGCTGGCAGGCTGCCCCCTATGACAGCACCACCATCACCGCCTCACCGTGAGTCCACTTTTCTCTCATGCCCTCTTTGTCTGTATCTGCATGGCGCTTGGAAGATACCATACCTTGTTGACGGCCAATGGCTTGCGTTCGGTCATATCAACAGTCTCCTTTGTCCTTCCTTGCACGTTGACTACAAGGCTGCTGTGGTGTTGGGCGGCGGCGTCAGGACCAACCCGGAGCACCACCGCCTACGTGTAATACGTACAGGACCAACCGAGCATGGGCGCGGATTCCTTCTCAGGCTGTGTGACATGTGCAGAGACGAGTTCGAGACTATAACTCTGTCTGCCGCGTGAAGCATCCATCGCGGTCAGGCGCGTCATGTGGCATGGAGTCAGTACTCATTAAGTCACATGTTTTGCTGACTGGAAGCAAGTGACTGCCACCCGTAATCCAAGCGGACCGTAATCCAAGTTGAACCTCTGTATTGTCATACTGCCAGTATTGGTCCATGGTCAGAACTTTAATATGTGATACGAGAGGTAGTCGAAGTGCGACCTTCAACTTGATGTGGGCCACATGACATGAATTGTAGTGTGGTCCACTCCACGCCACTGTGACGCGGGAATATGGCGCCGTTGACACGCGAAATCGAAAACGAAGGAAAGCCAAGCGCAGGAAAAATGGCGATGAAGAGCGCCGTGATCATGCCCAGTTCGTCTCTATGGTGGAAGCTGGGCGCGCTGTCGGGCGCCACCGCCGTGGCCTGTGGTGCGTGCTCTGCGGTAGTGCCCCGTGGCAAGCCAGGCCACTCAACTCGCGCATTAATAACGGCCATTGTACCCACGCTATGATGGTATTGTTGTTGTTATTGTTGGTGGTGTTGTCATGGATAGGCGCCTTTGGCGCGCATGCGCTGAAACAGCGTGTGACGGACCCCAAGCTGCTCAAGACATGGGAAACGGCTGCGCATTATCAAGTACGGCGCCAATGCGGAGGGTTGATGGCTGGGGGTTGCAACACCTACTGACAAAAGACCTACCTACCTACCTACCTACCTACCTATTACCTTTCTCGTCTGTGCTCTGTCATTCGTTCCTTTCATCACAACCCACTCCCAAAACCCACACAGCTCTTGCACTCGGTAGTGTTGCTTGCAGTGCCGCTGTGCAAGCGCCCCAATCTCGCGGGCGGGCTGCTCGCCACGGGCACGCTCCTATTCTCGGGCAGTCTCTATATGATCGTTCTCAGCGACGTCAAAGCGGGCCCCATCACGGTGCGTGTGTTCTACTACTATTCATCCATCCGATTGTTGCTGGGCAATGCGTATCCCGCCCACACAACACTCACTCCACGCTGCCTTGGTGGCTGGACACACATCACTAACTCCACGCTGTCTTGGTGGTTGTACTCCGATGATGCTGTCGATATAGCCCCTGGGTGGTGTCGCTATTATCGCTGGTTGGCTGGCACTGATTCTCTGAATGAACCCCCCGGGTTCAGCGCGGATGCATTCATTCATCATCCCCCACCATATGCAGCAATGAATATCACCAGCGAGGATCAGTGCTTGTTAAAATCTCAATGAGTTTTGGGATTGATGGCTGTGGATTGCATCGACCATTGTATTTGCTTCCGCATCCATAACGACCGTCACATCACACAAACTGCAACAAAAACACCCAACATATGCACAAAAAGGAGAACCCTTTCGTTCCCAGTCCATTGCCGTTATGCCATTGGGCTCACACAAACATGCACACACACTCAGTTCTGGTCGGTGCTCGCCTTGGCGTCTCCGTCCGCGGCAGCATCAGTGGACGCGGCCGCTGGAGTTACCACTGGTGCCGACTTGGCCGCTTCAAGCTTGGGCGTTGAAGCCACGGGTGCATTCGGCCACTGGTTGTAGAGCACGGTGAGCGCCGAGATACAGCCGATCGAGCCAATGAGTCCGTCGTGCAGCTTGGTGCCCCAGATACGCTCGGATAGGCGGATCCCGCTCGTGTTGGAGGACACGATGAGATCGCAAGTCACTTTGAGCACGGCGAGAACCTTCTTGAAGCGGTTCTGACGCAGCGTTACGAGCTGAGCACGCAGCATACGGATGCGCTCTGGGTCCTATCCATCATCATGTGCAATACAATTAAAAAACGTAATAAATACCACGATTGCCATCATCATCAGTCGCATTCCAATAAGACAACAACAACAACAGCAACGCATCCATTTCCACCGAGTATTCGCTCTTACCTCCTCGGTTCGAAGCACATCCATGGCAGACTTCTCCTTCTCGACGTCCTGAAGGTTTTAAAAAAAAGCAAACAAATGCAAGTGGTCGTGATCAGTGACAAGGAAGTTCATGCAAGGACCCTGACTACTGGAGCGATGGGTATATAAGAATACAGGCGGAAGCGTACGGCATTGAGGTTGTTCATGGCGATGATAAAACCGGCGATGTTGGCACCAAACCAGAGCACACCACCACGCTTGGATGCCTCATCCGCATCGAAATGAACGAACTTGGCCTTGCTCAAAAAGACCATGTTGTCGTACACAAAGAACCCAACCTACGTACGAGTGTCGGGCATACCAGATCCATCATCCACATGGCAAGAAGACAAAATAAAAAAAGAAGTCAACGGATAGCGTCAGATTGGGTCCTCCAGCACACAGGCAA
This sequence comes from Pythium grandisporangium, assembly GCA_023336285.1. NCBI lineage: Eukaryota > Oomycota > Peronosporomycetes > Pythiales > Pythiaceae > Pythium > Pythium grandisporangium. Next base: position 12,137 of record JAADWT010000337.1, read on the forward strand.
ACACTCCGATAATACGAGAAGAGTCCATAGATGGCATGTACGCACCATGCCCCAGCTCTGGATCAGCTGCAGGTACTTGGTCCACGGAGACAGCGTCTGAATAAAAAGGAAGCATACCCATTGGTTAGCATTCCACTTTCGACTCCGCGCTTGGCAGCTGCCGCATAGATACATATTATTACGCTGTCCATAACGGATGATCGCACCTTGTCGTCCATGATCTGCAGAGCCTTCTTGTAGAATGTGGCGCTCTTACCCAGGCGGAAGGCCTTGCGCGACTGCTGGGTCACCTTGTAGAGCTCAGAAAATCGCTTCCCCACGTCGCTCTTGGGGTCCATGGACAGGATGTAGTACGCCACGGCGCGGCTTCCATACTGCATCACCTATAGTCACCAACAAACATACACCGACACATATACATACAGCCAAGAAACCACACCCAACACCATCCAGCAGCAGCAGTATCAGCACCAGCACGCCATCACCAGGCGTTCAGCGCCAGAGCGTCTCTGCCTGAGTACCTTGCTGATCTTGTCACGACCCTCGAGGCAGAACGCGAGCTGCAGCGCCGCATCAAGCGACAGTGGGGCCTTGGTCGTCATCTCGGCTCTCTCTTGCTGTATCTCCTTAGCTACGTCGGCCCGTGGCTGCGCGAATGCGACTGCGACTGCGACTGCGACTGCGACTGCGACTGCGACTGCGACTGCGACTGCGACTGCTTTTCCTCGTCTTCGCGTGCGGTAGATGAGGTTTTCGCGTTTGTTTGTTGGGTATTTATTGGTTTTCTGCTCACGTAAACTGTTTGTTGCTATGGCCACTATATATAGTACTTTATCGCACCTTAATATAAGCGCCTTCTGGTTGACGTGCGGTGACGGCGCCGCGTCACCCAGGCCAAACCGTTACAATCCACGCCAAAATATAATATTCCGCCAAACACGATACACGTTTGCCCTTTTGCACCCTCCTCTAAATTTTATCTTATGGTGCTGTAGTATACAGGTTGGTCAAGGCAGAGGTGGCGCGGGACATTGCTGGTCGCGAAGGCGAAGATGGAGCCCAAGACGCTGCGTCCAAGCCGTCGGAGCCGCCCTGCCGCGGCCGCCGAGGGCCCTCGCTCATGCTCGAGCCGCTTGAGCGAGGCCAGGAACGCGACGGCGCAGGCGCCATGCAGGCGGCCCTGGCCCATGGCCACGCAGCGCGTCGGGTCGTGGTGCTGGCGGCAGGCGCTAGCGGCGGCCACCGCCGCCAGCATGTCATGGTTCCAGGCGTACTTGGTCATACACGCCATCGCAGTGGGGCTGTGCCCACTGCCGTGGCGGTGGCGGTGGCGCGGATTCTCCCAGTGCAGGCGCACGAGGCGGGGACATTCATGCAGCATGCGCGCCAACGCGCGGCAGCTACGCGGCAGCACATCGCGGTCATTCACGACCACGCGCAATGCCTCCAGGTGGCGCAGCGAGCCGCGCAGCATCGCCATGGAGGGCGCCTCCAGATGCATCGCCCCGGCGGGCAGCACGATCTCCAGCGCGCGAATCGTCGGCATCGTCGTGGGCTTTTCCACGCCCATGTCCATGTCTATCTCCATGTCCATGTCCGTATCGGTATCCGTGTCATGTCCACGATCCTCCTCCTCGCTGGGCTCTTCCATCGCATCCATGGCTTGAAATGCACCGGAGTGCTGCACACTGAGCTCCATCAACGCCGGTGTCGTGGCCAGTAAGACCCGCAGCGTCTCTCCATCGAGCTCGCCCCATTTGCTAATGTCCAGGAACTCGAGTCGATGCGTGGCCAAGGCCACAAACGATAGTAATCGCTCCACCGCGGCCACGACGGGGTTGCCCAGCTGGAAGACACCCAGTCGAAGCGCTCGTAGGCAGGACACGGACGGTGACCGTGCCCAGAGCGAGTGGGAAGACGCCGCCACGACCGTCACCGAGACGTAACCCAGTCCAAAGCCCGGCACGATCACGGCAATCCAGTCCTCGCGACGCCACGTCGAGACGTCCCCACTCTCGATACAGAGATCCACGCGAAGCTGCTGTACGAGCACGGTGACGCAGGCCGCATCACCGCGTGGTTGCGTCCGGATGCAGGTGCCCGCCGGTAACTCGCTGGAATAATAAAAGCGTGAGCCGATCGTGGGCTGATTCCGTAAGAGCGCCAGCAGGTTATTGCCTCGGCTCATAGCGCGCAGGATCGAGGCCGAGTGTGGAGAAAGCCGTAGGTCCTGCAGTTCCAGCGCATGCCACGACGAGCGGTCCGCCTCCGGGTGGAAGCACGCATAGGCCAGCCAGGGCAGGTCATGGCTCGTAAACGTGCGCCGCTCCATACTCGTCGTGCGGAAGCGCAGCGCATGGTAGTGCTGTGGACTGCGCGCAAACGGTAGCGCCGAGCAAATGCCCTGGAATTGTGCATCACTAAGTGTGTGACGCGCAAACCGCAGGCTCACCACACTGGACGAAGGTGAGCCACGTGGGGAGCCATGCTGCGGGCTAGTGCACGCGGTCATGGTCGCGGAGTGGGGCAGGCGCGTCGGTGGGATCGACAGCAGCGTATGCAGTAACCGCGCGTGCTGCGGTGCACTGAGGGTGGGCAGCACGCTCACGTCCAGCTCGGGGATCGTGAGCGATGGCTGCTGCAGGAGCGCCGCCAAGGAATCGACGTCGCGTACGTCGGCGATGCCCACGGTCTGCGCCACTCGCAGTGCGCGGACGTGGAAGCGCGGCCATGGCAGGCCGGAATCCGTCTGGCCCTGGTCTTGATTCTGGTCTTGGTCCTGGTCTGGAGCGGTTGCAAAGGACGACAGGAGCGTTGCGCTGCCGGCTTCCAGTGAGGGCAGCGCGAGCCCGACGTCGATGCCCTGCTGGATTCGGGCGAGGTAGGCGCGGCGGTCCACAAACGGCATGAGCGCGAGCAGTTGCGACGGCAGCTGGCACATGGGCGACTCCTCTTCTTCTTCACCGTCATTATCATCATCTTCTTCTTCTTCTGTTGCTATCGTGGACGTTGTGCCAAAGAACAAGCGGCTCGTGGAGAGGATCTCCTCGTGGTGGGCTGGCGCTTCAAACTGCAGCAGCATGCGTGGGAACAACGACGCCATGTCCGCAGAGGCCCCACCTGTCCATGCATGACTACCGTGGCGCAGTGATGCATTGCTCGCGGCCGTCGCTTGCTCATCGTCGTCCGTCAGGGCACCATCGACGTCATGCTCTGCGGATAGACTGAGTGCCTGGAATACTCGCCGCCAGAAGGCCGGGTTCTCGGCCAATGCAAACCCAGGGCAGCAGGAGAGCGTGAGCCACACGAGCGCAGAGGCGCGCGCGGCTAACGCTACTGGGACTAGCTGCCTTTTCGCCTCAGCGATGGTAATAGTGGGGGAGACGTGCGAGACTGCAATGTGCACCCATTCACTGTGGGCTGCGAGCGTGAACTCGCCCGTGGCGCGGATGGACGAGAGCGCGACGTGGCCCGCCAGTGCGTGGCGCCAACGCGTGGCGATCGCGAACGCCTGTGGCTCGGCGAGCATCGTGTCGTGGCGGTCGTTCGTTTTGGGTGGACCTGTGGCTGTGGCTGTGGCTGTGGCTGGCATGTGCCTTTCTTGTCTTCTTGATCTATGGCGAAGGGAAGACAGGAAGGAGCCCTGAAGATATTTTGATGGCGATCCAGTGGATATCGTTAATAAACCACCGGCCGCGACGACGGCAGGGGATGCGTGAAGGAATCTCTCCACACTTTAGTGAGAAAGATCCATCAATAACAATAACCCCCCTCTTCGCCTTCACCTTCGTCTTCCTGTAGTACGCTGCAGATGATACTGACATAGGTGTGGCTGTTTGGGTGACCCTGGTTTATTGTGGGTCCACAAGGTGGGGGTATATGTAGACGCGTGGCGAGTGATCGCGACCCAGCATCTGTCTACAATGGAGACCCTGGTTTCTGGGGTGACTACCGTTATTATGTTCTGACTTTCAATGGAACCCAGAGCGCCCGAAATTTTAATTTCTTCCTCGCAAGTTTCCAGGTTTGGTCGAAAACTGATTTGGATGTTGTATGCGACGTATTGCAAAGTGGAGAACAGGACGAAATACTGTACGACGGACGTGGGGTGAACTATTGCAACGGTGATTGAGCGGGGATGCAGGGGGCGCCTAAACAGCCAGCGCGAGTGAACCCACATCAGTCACTCATTGTCATCTTCCCCTGAGTGATTTCCAACGTCCGAGACGCTCCAGAGCAGGGCCAATACAGTAGAATCACACAGGATGTGATCCGATCCTAACATTTCACACACACACGAGGTGGTGCAGAAAACGGAAAACCACCACAACGCCTGTCTATCGGATCACGGTGAAAGACCGCGGCGATAGTGCCAACCTTCAATGTTGAATACCCGGTCCAATGCGATCACAGAATCCAGTTGTTTAAATGTCACAGTCAGCTATGAAACAATCAGAACCTGTAAGAAACGATACCTGCACGGATACAGAACCTTGTGTCATTGGATGGAGATGAAGGAGTCTCCCTCCACCCAATGACACAAGGTTCTGTATCCGTGCAGGTTTCTATGAGGCCAACAGACCTTACCCACCACCAAGGTTGGCATTTGCGTCACCAGCTGAGCGAAGAGACCCGCGTTGGGCAGTCACACGGACGAGAATCGGCCAGATTATTGGCCGCAATTTGAGACGCAACAGCGCACCAGCAAAGCCCCCCACCAGTTGAATTTTCATGCGCTGTATCATGGCAAATGGCATACGGATCTCGCTGCCGGCTTCGCATCCACGCCTCTTTCGTGGCCGCTATTAGGATGTATGTACTCCATTCATACGGAGTAAATAGCCGCGGCATACGTTTCATTCTGAGTAGGGCGACTGCAGTACATAGCGACATCAGCTTGTCCTTTGTCATCAAATGGATTGCGCTCAGCGGGCAAGTCACTCGGCACAGCATCACCATACCAAGCATGATAAACCAGGTACAGTAAGTATTAATACTGCACCGACGCACACATCAGTCTAGAGGCGGGAAGTGTTTTTCAGCTGCCCCACGAAATATCGGGTTTGGATCCACTTCTACTTCGCCAACCCATACCGCAACCTTTCCGCGTTGCATCTCCATAATTGTCGCGGTATCAATGCCTTCATCGTCGCTAATAACTGGATTCTTTCTCTCCGACATCATTTGTGCCCCCGTCGACATACTAAAAATTAATGTAATATACCCGTGGGCCTCCTTCAAGCTTCAAGGTGTAGACCCCGCACTGTAGAGTTGGGTCGCAAATGCACCTGTAAAGGTTCTTCCAGGGTCACCCGCGTCCATGCTGTCCATTGAAGAAGGCAGAGCAGCAGGTGACATGAATGCTGCATGTCACCGTTGCAGGTGCTCCAGGGCTTTGATTCGGTTTCTCCGCGGTTCAGTGTCGTTCTGGACACGTTGCTCATACTCACACACATAACTGCATCACCATTTCCATTGAGGAAGCAAGTATATTCTGCAAGTACGCTGTGCGACGTAGCTTGTGTGTTTGCCCAGGTACGCTCGACGCCGTTACCCTCCGAATCCTGGTGCCACCCTAACCGAACGAGTTGTGACTAACGCATATTCACTTACTTCCTCCATTGCAAGAGGTACCTACTGACAGCCAGGCCCTGCAGCCAGGGCTTCTGTGGCAGGTGCTCGGCCATGTACGAGCGCAATCTGTAGAGAGAAGGGCCAGGTGGAGCAGTTTGGTAGCAACTTTAGCCAGGCCGCTAAGGAGCTGGGCTGTTTGCCAGCATGATCATGATGTACACAACCACGAGCTATACGTTGTCGCCTGCAACCTGGAACTTCCCCAACAACACACTTTTGGGCGCAACGATTCGATTTGTACTCAATGATGGAAAACAAGCCATTGATCGTACGGCACACGCGCGCTTCCGCATGGCGAAGCCTGTGCGTGAGCTATGGTGAAAAATACTACTGGAAGGTTTTTTTTGGGTGGTGAGTTTTAGATTTAATGTAGTTACTAACGTATAAATATTACTACTGGAAGGTTGATCTGGATACGGTTGCGAAGGTGTTCTGATTCCGCGATCAGAGATGAGCTCAGGCTTGGAGTGTCTGAAGACACGGCCAGAGCCAGCAGGAGATGGACGAGAACCCCGATACATACTGTGCATACGTACCGCTCCATCCACACGGCAATCCAAGGCAGACGAACCACGCAGAGGGCAGCCGAGAGCATGCACGCAAGTCATGCGTGGTGGATTCAATAGGCCGCGTGAGGAGACCTACAGGGAGAGCGTGGGTGGAGCTTAGGAGTGTCATGAGCGGCAAGAGGCCCCAGTCTAGGACGGCGCCTAGCAGGCAGTCTAACTCTAAGCATTTCTAATATCACTTTCCTTTTTTCATTCTAGAGACCAAGCAGGTGGAACGAACGGGTCGCACCCGGTGTGCGCTCAATCGGTCTTACTTCCCAAACGAGCAGAGGCATATTTGAGGCAGAGTCAGATCAGAAGGTGGTCATCATGCAAACCCAGTCCGTGTAACTTTGCCAGCAAAAGGGCGGTTGCAGGCGCTCGTGGTGCCAATAATCCCAATGCCAGTGCCACTGGGAAAACTGAGTGGATACGAGCAACCAAAGACAGTGAATACAACTAACATGAAGCAGCTGCAGGTCAACAAACTAGAAGCGCGGGCAAGATCTTTGTAGCAGTTTTTTCCGTTTTTACGTGTTGTCCGGTTAAGTGATTTTCCCGAAAAATGCACGCTTTCTCGGAATGAGAAGACAACTTCAAGTACTGATATAACGTATACTGGATATCGTAACTTCAATTTGCGCGCATTACAGGCAGGTAATTTGCCTGGTATCACTCCATCGCCCTAACCAGCCCCACCCACCCTCCACTGCCGCACAACCTGGCTTGGGTTGCGGTAAGCTCTACCATCTATCACCCAAGCACTGCATGGTCATTGGAAATAGCCCCCGCTCACGTCACCTGGATGCAAGAACGACGGCGCCCTCACCTCCACATCTTGTTTACTAGCCATGCTTTTTACCGGCACAAGTGACTAGAAGCAAGACCCTCAAAGCCTCAGTACCCTCACCTCCTTCTACGTTTTGCTAGTGGATGACAATAGGAGCAACACGAGGGGCATTCACCTTCACCCGCCTCTCGTTCCTAGAGTGTGACATGCAAATACTGGGAGAACTCTCTCAACGGACTCCGGTGGAATGATTTTGATTTCAGGTTCTATCCGTTGGCAGCCACATACTATCTAAAACTCACTCACTGGTCCCCAAACTCGACGAGCTCGGTACTATATCGCCTGTCTCTCTCTGCAGACCAGAGGCCCGTAAAATTGAGATCTTTCCATGTTTTTGAGTTTCTCGTTTGTATGTTTGATGGAAGAATGCCATTTCCAGCAAACCACTACATAGTGGCGTTGTACAGGAGATTCGCGCCTGTTGTTAAATAATTCCAGTACAGCAAGGTAGACGCGACCATCTCGACTTCAAGAACGATCAGAGATCGTGGCTTTTTCAATACTCGAGAGGAAGGCGAGGAGGAGGGACAGAGATCGCGTCACCTCGTAAAATTGAGTGCACTGCGATCTCTTAAGCCATTCACAAGTGTACATGGCGCCGTCTCTCGCTCTTGGTCACCACGTAATATTGACTGGTAGTGCATTTTACATCGCAACGGCCGCATTTCTTTGTAGTACTTGCCGAGCACATGCGATTGGGCAGATGAGCAGAGCAATGCGCAAAGAAATGCTGCCTAGGGATTACCGTGTCGTCACTAGCATGGCGCGGGATGGGTGCGCACGGCAGTGAACAACTGACCACAACGTGGTGTTGTCCTTGACCTTGGTATACAGTTGCTGCCGCAAGATCAGAGTGCCTAGCATGACTTAACACCAGGATCCAGATGCGTACCGGATCACCAACGTCAACAACAACGGCGACACCAACACATCCCACGTAAAGCACCACATGTATATACTTGACCCCCCCTCCGTCCTCCTACTTCATCAACTGATAATTTGGCACGCGTTCTTCTACCGCAATCGTGTCTTTGTGAGCTGCTGACCAGAGAGCGAAACGGCTCACGATGGAGCAAGTCGCTGACTCCCATCTGGACGCAAGGGGGGTCCTCTCGTTCGCAGCATGGCGTGCGGTTCCGAGTGTACCGTGTACCTGAACGAGTTTGTTCCACAAAGGCGGGATGGAGCACAAGGGGGGAGGAGGGGGAGGCCGGCGATTCCGCCAGGAGTTCTTTCGTTTGCCTCTCTCCCCTCTTCAAGTAAGTGGCTCACTTTCCATTCAAACGCACTGCCGCGACCTGGTGTGGGCCCTCCTCTTTTTTCTCCTCTTCCTCCTCCACCGCTCATTAATCTTCCCGACTAGACCGCTTTAGACCTTCGCAGTTCGGTGACCCCATGGGCGTCGCCGACGAATTTAACGGCCGCAGCAGCAAGGCCTCTGCGTTCTCCACACCAGAGACAAACCAATTGGACCCACCTACGCTCTATCCCAACAAACCCAGCCACCAGCGAGACCGACGCCAACGCCAACAATGCCGCGCGGAATCCAACCAGTCTGACGACCCACCAGTTCACGTGCGCCCGCAATTCGACAGCACTTCTTCACAGCCCACGCAGTGCACGTCGTCCCCGATAGACCCCAGTGTCGCCATAGCGGAACCCGAGATGCCCCCACGCATCAGGACACACTCTATGACGCGCAGCAATGCCGACCTCGTGACGCGCGCCAACGATCTATCCCGCCAGATCAACTGGGCCCAGATCCAGGAACTCAGTGCCCGGGGCTTCCCCCGTTGGTCACGCACCGATGCCGGCTCTGGTCGTGATGGAGGTGCCTTCCAGGTCTATAGTCGGCAGGGCGCTCAGCGCCATGTCGTGGTGGCCAGTGGAATTCTACACTGTAGTGTGGCCGAGCTGTTGGCGGCTGTCCAGCCAGCGAATGGAGACGATGACGACGACTGCATACAGAAGCTGCATGCCCTACATGGCGACCACCTGCGCAGCGCCAGCCTGGTGCATAACGTACCGCTGGAAGACACGGACGTGACCGGTGGGGGCAATGCCGTGGAAGGCGAGCAGGAACTCACACAGCTCACGGTCAAGAGGGCCACGTTCCACAAGTCGGGCTGGTTCGCCAGTCCGGAGGAGTGGTGCTTTTTAGACGCGCTCTACCGCCGCGACTCGGGCCAGCGCTTCACCAAGTGCATGGCCTCGCTTCGCGCTGACGACGTCCGCGCCCACCAGCGGACCGCTAGCGCTCGTGCATTGCACAACATTGTTGTGGGGCTCTACGTCGAGCCAGTAACGCGAGGAAGTAGCCATGTGAAGGGTCACAACAACAACGAAGAGGTGGAGGTGGAAGAGGAAGAGCCCCACCCAGAGGATGCGCACCAGCCGCCACACTCGACGCGGGTCTACTTCTACGGCGAGCTGCTGACCTCGCGCCAGTTTGGGTTTGCTCTGCCAAGCGCTCGGTCGCCCGCCTCAAGCCGCGCGATCAAGGCGCGCCTGCTGGCCATGGCGCAGAGCTGCAAGCACCTGCTGCGCCTGATTCGCCGCCGTCGACTGGGCATGCAGGTGCTCGTCAACGTGGGGCGTGTGCTGCCATTGGCCGGCACACGCTGCCTGGACTGTGCGCGCCGCCTAATGATCGCCAAGCTCTGTCGTGTCTGTGGCCATGGCGTCTGTGACTCGTGCTCGGATCGCCACGAGCGTGAGTCCCAGCGTGACCTGCTGGATGGCGAAACCCAGAGGACTGTGGCGGGGAGAGTACGTGTATGGACCCAGGTCGAGGTGGTCCGCGTGTGTCATCTCTGCATGGCGCGCGTGGACGCCGCCGAGTACTCGGAGCTTTCCGAGACGGCGCTGCTGGGGCCTCGCCTCGTGGCGGCGCCCGCGGAGGCGGCCCCGCCCTCGGACCAATTGAGGGACTTACTGCAAAGCGCACTGTTGCGAGCATCCTCCCCACGTGAAAAGGCCTCGGTCTTGCGTGTGATTCGTTGTGTGCTGCACCAGGATGCTCCATCATCACCCACGACCCACGCTCAGACGATGAAAACCCAGACAAGGACACCACGGCCGCCACTGAGCGAGACCAGCTCGGAGGAGGAGCACATTGACCGGTTACGCAAGGAGCTCACGGTCAAGCGTGTGCGCTTTGCCGAGTGTGAGCTGGCCCACGCCCAAGGGCGAAGCTACCAGGTGCAGCCCAGTCGCACGTTAGACCGCCCCATGACGTTCCCCGTACCAGCCAATGATGAGCAGCGTGTCAACCTGGTACGAGAAGCCCGGCTCTGCGAGATGGGTGAGGTTCAGGAGCTCAACATCATCTGCACGCTGGCGGCGCGTGAGGCCAGCTGCTTTGCCTCCGTAGTGTCTGTGATTGACCGCGATGAGCTGTACGTGGCTGCCGCCAGTGACCCGGCCTTCCGAGAAGACCCCTACACGGCCCGCACCGACACGTTCTGCACACACAGCATCATGACCATGGAGCCCTTGCTCGTACCGCACCCAGAGGCCGATATCCGTTTTAGTCGGACGCCGGCCGTGTACCCCGTGGGGCTCCGGTTTTACTGCGGGTTCCCCATCTTTGGTGATGATTCCACGGTCATTGGGGTAATCTGCTGCATCAACGACAAGACCGTGGCGCTCTCGGATGTTCAGTTCACGGCCATCCGGAAACTCGCGGCGGCGGCCTCCAGGATCATCAAGGTCTACGTTCGCCAGCAGCTCGCGAGGCGATGAGGGCTCAAGGGCCGGGGGCCAATGTAGGGCGGGCGGACGGTCATAAATTAAAGTAATTTGAAGTAGGCGTTCCAGCATGACGCGGAACTGACTTGGGACGCAACAATAATTTATATAGATCCCATGTTTCTGGAAGTACTAGTAGGTAATAACTCTGGGTCCATGCTAGAGCCTACTATTTCATTCATACGACGACGTTCTCGCCACTATGAAAAATACCGTCATTCCCATGGAGCATGGCGCTTGAGCCGGACCGGGTCTGTCCATAACGGAAAGAACTCGAGAAGAAGCAAAAGCAAAAGCAAATGCAAATGCAAATGCAAATGCAAATGCAAATGCAAATGCAAATGCA